>LPNX010933813.1:783685-941840 GCA_001517045.1 Pseudotsuga menziesii
AACTCTTGTATTTGTTTCTGCAGGTTGTATTAAAATTGCACAGTGATCTAGGGACTAAACACAAGTCTCATCAAAGATTAATAACAAATAACTCATGAAAATGGTGTAATCGGGATACATAATGAGTAGCCGCTTTGTAAATGCACACAAAGAATGAGTAATTACATTACAATGTCATGCTACAAGAATGAATGAGAAGCAATTCAAATTCCTAAGGAGGTCATTCGAATTGAATGAGTGAGTCTAGCTTAACTGAATGTAAGCCACAGTCAACACTCAAGTTAACCACTGATCAAAACCCTAATTGACTCAACTAAGACCTAACTAAAGTTGGAGTGCAATAAATGATTGAGTCTAACTGAAAGTAGCTCAGACACATGTCATTGCAAGCCAACCAACAAGTAGTAGTGCATCAATGACTCCAATGAACCCCGATGAGGTTAACTGAAGTGTAACTGACCATCAGAATTGGTTGGAGGCGCCTCTATTGACTCCAATTCATTAAATAATCAATTTAATGATGGAGGGTGCCTTCATTGCTCTATTTAAGTGATTGTAACCATCAGTTAGCAATATGGGGCATTAATGACATTCAGATCACCCCCGAAGTGCTCCAGTTAGCCTACTTGAATGTAGGAGAAGGCTAAGTTAGCCTCCTTGAATGAAGGTAGGCGTGGGTGTGATCTAGATGATGTCATCTATTGCTCCTCTGATGTCAATTAGGTCAATAATACTTAGGATAGTGGTTTAACTAGGCCAAATTGACCAAAATGAGTGTGTAAGGTGGTAAATGTCTCCAACACCCCCCCTTAAGCTATACTCAGGAGGAGTTAGAAAAAATAAATGCATAAAAATGCTAGGACCCTGGAAACTAAGTCCATAGGTCACCCTGTACAATAAATTAACTGCTTAATAAACCAAGGAAACGGGGAAAACCTCATGGGAAAAATACCCCCCCTCAAACAAAGCAGTAAATTAAGAATTGGTTCTTCTATGCAACAGCATCCTGAGACTGTGCATGTGAACCTATAAATCCAAATTAAATGAACATGTCTGGAGGAATCTTCCACTTTGGAAGAAGAACAATGCACTCAACTAAATCAGAAATATAAACAACTGCATGGTGAAAACTGGACCCATGTAGAGTAGTTGAAATCATCTGAAGAGAGAGCAAAGGTTCTTGAGGATTCGAACCATGTGTGGAACACTCAAGAAACTGATATGTTGCAGCCTTTAACAGCAAACCATGAGTGGTAAAATCAGCGCCAATTCTTAAGAGCAAGTGTCCAATCGGATGTAGAATGTCTTCCTCTTTACAAGTTCTGTGAGGAGATGAGCATGTGACCAAAGGTAGAGAAGCCCTGGGACTGTGGAGAGCGAATGCTTGAGCTCCATAATATGATATAGCTTCTAAAATAGCTAATGAATCACATAATAAAATATCAGCAACCTCATATGAGGAAACTAACACCAAATCCCCATCAACAGTTTTGAAGAGAAAGCGCGGTACTTGATTTTTCACACCGGAGTTGGTGAGAGCAGATACAAGCATGACTGAAAGATCTTGGAATTTAAAATATGAACCAAATAATATCATATCAGAAATTAAATCAGATCTAAATAAGTTCACAACAGATCCAAAACTAGGAAATGAAATCAAATCCCCAGCAACAGTATTGTAGGAGACTTGCGGTACTTGTTTCTTCACATCGTTGATGGGAACAGCTACAAGTAGTACTGAAAGGTTATGAAATTGATATACTAAACCAAGAAATATCAGATCATATCTAAATAATATCATATCAGATCCAATAAGGTTAATATCAGATTCAAATAAATGGTTAACCGAGACGGTGGATGCACAACTTTCTTCTTCTTCAAAATTCTGATTTTTGGTGCATGCAATCCTGCAGGAATTTGCTGGAAGATCTAGATCATGGGGAGGGAATGGATCACTATGGTAATCTGATATTTCTTCCAAAATATCCAAGGTATCACATATTTTCACACCAGCAGCAACATTAGAGGGAGAAAAATCAAATTTCTCTTCACTTTTGGAAGCAATTACTGGCAAATTTTGAACAGAATTCAAAGGAAAATCACCGGTGAATGTTTGTATGGAAGCGCAGCAGTATTTTTATTCAATATCGGAGATTCGAATGTATTATTCTGTTTCAGCAATATGAGGATATGAGATATCAGAGATCTCATGAACTTCCGGAGCATCAGGAGAAGGAGTCACTGCATGGAGACTTTCTTCAATTCGAATTGACTGTGTAGAAGATTCCGCTTCATCTTCATCTTGAACAACTTCATCAGAGAGAGTAGAGGCCGAGACTTTTGAGTAAAGAACTCTTGTGGTGCTGGATGTGATCTCCAAAGTGCTATTATGATCCTCATTGTGCTTACCAAAGGATCTGTCCAATTTTGTCCAGAGATCCTTTGGGTATTCAACAGAACCAATAAGGTAGCGCAAGCTAGGAGAAAGGGCCAGACATACTAGTCCAAAAGCTCTATCACCATCATTTAGCCAGTCATTCTCATTCTCATAAGACTCTTTTCCAAGTCCAATAGACACCTCATAGAGACCTCGCCTCTTCAGAGATGCAATCATCTTCAACTTCCATTCTGAATAGCTTGTGAATGGGGTGAGAAGAGGGACTGATGAGTCTATTCGAAGTTGTACCTCTTAAAACCTACAAATCACAACAAAAGGGGTAGTGTAAGGTCGAACAGGATGCACATTTTAGGCTTTCATCACACCTAGCATAGTCAATCAAGCAAGCTTGATCAACAAGTTCTTTACTTGGGGTATTAAGTGGTAAGCATTGGCTTCTGGTGCAGTGCTGGATTTTTTAGCTACTGCTCAATTTTCATGCAAGATCTGTCAAAAGCCTTGTTTTTGAGAGATCTGAGATTCATCCCGTCATGAGCTCTGATACCATATTAAACTTGCACAGTGATCTAGGGACTAAACACAAGTCTCATCAAAGATTAATAACAAATAACTCATGAAAATGGTGTAATTGGGCTACAGAATGAGTAGCCACTCTGTATATGCACACAAAGAATGAGTAATTACATTACAATGTCATGCTACAAGAATGAATGACAAGCAATTCAAATTCTTAAGGAGGTCATTCGAATTCAATGAGTGAGTCTATCTTAACTGAATGTAAGCCACAGTCAACACTCAAGTTAACCACTGATCAAAACCCTAATTGACTCAACTGAGACCTAACTAAAGTCGGAGTGCAATAAATGATTGAGTCTAACTAAAAGTAGCTCAGACACATGTCATTGTAAGCCAACCAATAAGTAGTAGTGCATCAATGACTCCAATGAACCCCAATGAGGTTAACTGAAGTGTAACTGACCATCAGAAGTGGTTGGAGGCGCCTCTATTGACTCCAGTTCATTAAATAATCAATAAATAATCAATTTAATGATGGAGGGTGCCTTCACTGCTCTATTTAGGTGATTGTAACCATCAGTTAGCAATATGGGGCATTAATGACACTCAGATCACCCCCGAAGTGCTCCAGTTAGCCTCCCCGACTGTAGGAGAAGGCTAAGTTAGCCTCCTTGACTGAAGGTAGGCGTGGGTGTGATCTAGATGATGTCATCTAGTGCTCCTCTGATGTCAATTAAGTCAATAATACTTAGGATAGTGGTTTAACTAGGCCAAATTGACCAAAATGAGTGTGTAAGGTGGTAAATGTCTCCAACAGGTTGTTCCACATGCTACATATACTTTGGGGAAAATAATGTTCTTTGCCATAAATTTAACTATTCTAGTAGTTGTATTGTTTCCTACTCAATCTTGTTCCCTTTTTTTTTGTAGGAGGCCCTTTTAGGTCTGAGTGTTTGAGCCAGTGGCTCTGATACCATGTGTAATGCCCCTCTATGAGGAGGGAACTAGTTCTAACAACAATGTTCATCCTATGTACGAAAGCATGTACAAAAGCTCTTTCAAAGCTAAGATCAATAGTAATATGCAATTATGTTTACTTTAAAAATCAAAGTTTAAAGATGAAAGATATATCTATTGTTTTAGTGTTTTCAACATTCAACTCATAACATCATAGACTGGAATTTGTGGAATTTCTAGCATATTTAGGAGTGGTTTTCATAAAATTTACTAGATACATTCAATCATTTTAACGCTGAAAATTTTTAATACAATGTAAAATTTACATATTCAACAAGTAAATTACTTGGTTTTGACCATGCTGGAAATGGATCCCTTAGTTCTTGTGAGGTAGCTCCCTTTTCTTTCACCACATACCAACCCTTGTCCTTAGCGATCCCCGCAAGTGATGAACCACCCTACCGACTAGCTAATAGTGTGTTGGCCGTAGGAAACCGATAGATTTCCTAGCCCACGTGCCTTAGACCAATAACCCCGTAGCAGTAGTAGTAAATCCTGTGTTCTTTCTCCTTCCTCCACTGAACACTCTTTTTACTTCCCAATTTCTGAATAGAAAAATAAAACCAACCCCCTTTTCCTTCCTTCACCCTTTCCTATATAGTTTCCTTCACCCCCGGCAGACTTTCAGCTTACTCCATCGCCTCCCATCAACTCAGTCCCATCCCCCCAAAACATTCATTTCCATACAAATAATAATATATCTTTTAGGTACTTAATTTCTTGAATAGCTCAATGGAATAAATGTCATTTACTATAGTTGGGTGAGTTGGTTGCACATTAATTACTATTTAACATGTTTGAATAAATAACAATATAATAGTTATTAGGGTTGACTTTTAAGTCGGTAATGGTGAGTATTATAATGTTTTACCCATCCCGATTAACCGTCTTACATGTCCATAACTTAATAACACTATTACTTAAATTCTTTCCCATCTCATCTCTTATTTATCTATGTTAATAATTTTATTTTATATTCGATTTGATTATTACTTCATTAATTGTTTTCCTCAATAATATTTATAATAATTGAGTTGCTCCACTATGTTTTAAGGGTGAAGGATAATTCTATCATCATTAGTATTAATTAAATAATGACAACAATAGTAATTATAATCATAAATAATAATAATTAGTATTAGATAAATAAAAATGGCATTTATTGATTTATCTAACTATTACCCTAGTACTAGGTAACATCCTTGCATTTGTAAACAAAGAACTCGTAAGTGTTTTTTTAACAGTCATGAAATTGATTTAAGCAATATAGATTATATTACTCATATGTAACAATATTTTATGTTTTAATTACGATAATTCCCTTACGGTTATTCTAATTCAAGACACTTAATCAATTTCCCATTACAATGTTCACATATACTTAACAACTTAAGGGCTTATTATCTTTATTGGATCATTGCATAGTTGACTTAATTATTCATCCCATCTTATACAATTATTTAACATCTCTAGTATTCATATATCGATTCTAGTGTACATGTGCAAAGTGTGCATGCATTGGCCAGTGTATGCACAGGTCAAATATGTACTATAAACAAACCCCATCCTGCTTATGCACACCTGCTAACTAATAATAGTGTTCCCACCTCATGCAGAGAAATCATATATATACAATACAATTACTTTAACATTCTTAGTTATTTAATAGTTAACCTTTTAAGATTCCATATCATCATCTTTAGGTTTACGTTACTTTCATCAATCAAGTACAAGGAGAGTACCTAATACCACTATAATCAGGAATATTGCACCTTCTGCGGATAGAAGTTGTTCCTCTGGTCTAAATGGTTCATATCCAGAACAAATGAGTGAACAACAAAGGATGAAGACCTTCCCTGAATGTCGTAGACACCTGAAATACTGCTTCGATTGTGAACCTTTGTACCTGCAAACATATCAAACATGAAAACACATCAAAGCTACCAGAAAATCGTCTACTTATCCATGTTAGTGACTAAGGAATCTAACAACATGTACATGTGAAATCAAAACAATAGTAATGTGGCACGGAAATCATCTTTTCATTAAGAATGTATGGAGAATCTTACAACCATTTCCTTAGTGTCGACAAGCCCCTCCACGAGATGAACACTTCATCCCCATAAGCTCCAACTTTGCTCTCTATGCTCTCCAATGACTTGGGCTAAGTGGTCAATCCAACAGCATAACAATACCTCTATAGTTCTCCCCCTCAACTATGGACATGAGCTTGTATTTATAAGGCTCAATGGATAGGGATAGTTGAGAGAATTGTGGGTGAGGTGGCTCTAAGATCCTACCATGGGGGATCTTGAGCTCAAACTAACCCACAATGATAGGGATAAGGGAGGACACAAGGCTCATGATCTAGAAGCCTCGAGAAACTTCTCTTTTTCCCATTTTACCTAGGGTACCACTTTTCTTCTCATATGATAGAGCGGTTTAGATGAGAAACCATAGGTGATGGCACCGCTTCTTGAAAACAGGATACAGGCGGTGCTGAGCAAGGTACCACTCATGGGCCATAAGGAAAGCATGGTGCTAGGTTTTTCCAAGTAGAACTGACAAACAGAGAAATTTTCCGCCCTAAGTGTTGGGATTAAGGGAAAACATGGAATTTAAGGGTCTTATCACATGGTGGTGACAAGATTTGGGTATAACATAATGCCCCCCAAAGCATGAGACTTAGAGGGATACGATAAGCGAGAGCTTTGAGGGAACAAGTTGTCACTTCGAGGTGAAAATGTTAGCTCGGTCGAAGAATGTCGTCCAGTAGGCATCTGTAGTACATCAATATTTTTTACTCATAGACACATGTAACCAACTCATGGCTGTAGACAAATACAAGGCAGATCCATGAGAGGAATAAACAAGCATGGCTACTAGAATACAGCGTAGATCCATGTGATAGAGGGCTCAAACTTGGACATAGCTATTGGACATACAACGTAGATCTATGTCATACAAATGCAAATTTGAGCATAGCCATGACCATACAAATGTGGATCCATGCTAGATATACAAAACTCCATTGCAGCCTAGGGGAAAGCAATGAGTGCTAAACAAATACCCAGGCTCTTCGTCTCGTCTTCCACAAAGTATGATTCTATCCATGTGATTACAATGATCTGAATTCAAACATGGTAGAAACCACTTGATTACTGGCCAATGATGTGAACCGTTAACAAGTGTGAGGGAGATCACCATTGATGTCAATGATTCCTAAGGTACCCTAGTACAATCTACTGAGCATGAATAGATATCCTGATGTCGAACACCCAGTCGATTCTATCGATCAAAGTTCAATGATGTGAACCTATGTCGAGAGCAATAGAATCTATCATTAAGGCATACAGATATCAAGGTAGTAATTTTTGTTTCTAATATTATTTCCCGGATGATGAGCTCATGTCGATGGGAATAGTCTTGTCGAAGGAGGGCCATGATGAGTCCCACATCGACGACATGAAACTCAGAACATAGTTCTAGAATGATGTGAATGTAGTAACCACAAGACTGACTCAAAAGTACTAACATAGAGACTATTTTGACTACAGAGGTAAACTTCTTCAACTTCCCTTTGAACGTCGGGCGGCACGACAATAGACTTGGAAGCATGATTAAACCAGACAAAAACACAGTGAGACAGTGGACAATGCATTCTTTTGACAGACTCAAAGGAGTGGCATGACTCATGAAAGCGGATTGTCACGGAGATCAGCTGAATACCCAATTGACTAAAATGATATGCAAACAAGTTCCATGTTCAAAGGTAACGACAAACTACTGCCATTTATTTGAAAAACGATTCCCTTCCCATTCTCCCCATCATGATTGATGAGTGCCTCTTTTCGGTTTTACGAGTTCAAAGAGGGTAACAAACACTCGGTATAGCTTTTCCGGAGACAAGTCCAAACTCATATGTTTTACGAACCTGAAAGAGGAGGGGTTCACTTTCCAAAAAAGGGTCTCTCAATGTTTAATTGAACGAGTCCAATGAAAGAAAACTCGGTATCATTCATGTTTAGAGAGTCTGAACGACCACGAAAGAAGACTCCAACGGGTCCTTTTTTGTATGATTTAGTCCCTATGGCCCAAAAAAGTATAAAATAATGTCTTAGAGAACTCTTCCAGTCATGATTGGATGGAGTGTTCCTTTTTCATAAATAGTCTATCCAAACCGAAAAAGAGATAACCTACCGTCGAAGAGACGACTCTTCAAATACTTTTACAAGTATGAAGAAGACAAGTACTCGACTATCTTTTCACATTTTAAGAGTCTGAGAAGAGCTTAAAGAAGACTCTATTATACTTTTTCATGTTTGAATCCAGAGCATGAAAAAGTAATAAACTAAGCTCAAACCAAATTTAATGTTTTAACCAGAGCACGAAAAATGAAAAGTAAGCTCAACACCATCTTACTGTTTTTAACGAGCTCGAAGATCAGTTGAAAGAATGCTCGAAGATTGGTTTCTTTTTTACGCAAGCTTGAAACCAATGGGTAAACTCTGCTTGAAAAAATCCCATTAACATGATATACAGAGGTTTGAAGCTTGCCCCCAGCATGACTGCTAGTGAAGCTTACCCCTAGCATGGTTGCTAGTGGCTCGACATTCCCCCAAGCTTCATTTAATTTGACGATTATTCTTCCATACCCAACCTAAAACCTGGTTACTAATGTGAAAATGTTCACCAGGGGGGTAGGAAGAACGAGAATCGAGCAAGTGAAAAGAAGGATCAATTTCTAACACTAAAGTGAAGACTCGACTCAAGGGAAGGGGATCTGTTTCATTTTTACACAAGCTTGAAACAAAAGGTAACTATGCTTGGAACATGGTTTCATTTTTATGCAAGCTTGAAACCAAAAGGTAAACTATGCTTAAGGAAACCTACTTCATTTTTTAATGAGCTTGAAATAGAAACTGAACTATGCTCAAGAATCGTTTCATTTTTATGCAAGCTCGGAACCAAAAGGTAAACTATGCTTGAGGAGATCTATTTCATTTTTTAACGAGCTTGAGATAGAAAATGAACTATGCTCAGAGGAATGGTTTCATTTTTATGCAAGCTTGAAACCAAAAGGTAAACTATGCTTGAGGAGATCCATTTCATTTTTTAATGAGCTTGACATAGAATGGGAACTTTGCTCATAGGCATCTGTTTCATTTTTAAACGAGCTTGACACAGAAAAAGAACCATGCTCACCACATGGTTTCATTTTTATGCAAGATTGAAACCAAAAGATAAACTATGCTTAAGGAGTGGTTTTATTTTTTAACAAGCTTGAAACCAAAAGTAAACTATGCTCTCAAACCTGCTCCTACCGAACATGATATCTAGAGGCCGGTAGGTTGCCCTCATTACATAAAATCTAGTGGCCTAGCTCCATTATGATGTCCATAGACTAGAGCCATGCCCCCCATTTTACCTATGATGGGAAGAATCTAACTAGAAGAAGGGGAAGGAATCATAAGAACATGTGGCACATTCAGGGCAGTCTGATTACTAGGAGTCACACGATGGTCAAGTGTAACAAAAGAAAGTTGATCAAGGGTCACAATCTTCCCATCATGGTGAAAATGCATAACTCTAAAGAGTGTGGACACTACGGATTTCATGGAGTAAACATAATCACGTCCAAGGAGAAGATTAAAATATAAAGGACCTTGGACCACCATAACATCAATACAGACAGTTTTCCCTCCTAATGTAATAGGTAAATAAGGAAGGGTCCCTAAAGGTGTAGTAGGTCTGCGATTAAAAGCTAGTATCTGATCGGTGGATGGCACAAGCTGAGGTGAACCTAAAGCTTGCCAAGCAGTTGAGGATAGAATACTAACAGAAGCCCCTTCATCAACAATAGTGCGAAGTATCCACCTAGCAATAACATTCACAACTATTTGGAAAGGAACACTCGAATGAAGACGAGACTATGTTAGGTTACTCCAGTCAAAGGAAATAACCTCAGTACTTGGAGAGGGTTATGTCGAAAGAGACAAAATTTCCTCTTGTCGAGAACAATCAGAACAAAGCATAAAAACTTCAACAGGTTTTGGTTCATTCTCTACTGTAAGAGAAGAACAAGACAAAGATTTGGTCAAAGCAACTACTTCAGTCTTAACTCTCTCTGATGAAAGAGTGGGATTGGGTGGAGATGACATCAACTCGACCACTTTAACTTCACTCTTCGAAGGAAGAGTGGGATCAACCACAAATGAATCTGAATTGATCACTTGGTCAACCAGCAAGGAATCAAGGGATAAATTACTATCACTTGTTGGATTCGCATGTTGATGATCAGTAATATTTTCCAACCAACGTGAAGCTTCATCCATGCTTGGACAAAGAAAAGTACGATGCATAACCTTGCATATCAAACAAGGATACAAGACTTTACCCTTACAACCTTTTACCAATGGGTCACTGGTTGAGGGAGTATCGTCAACATGATTATCAGAGGTTGATGACACAAATGGTTTGGACCTTTTAGACCACTCTTCTTGTACACGGGAGAGACCGGGACACTCCTTAAGAAGGTGGTCCCCCTTGCAAAGCTTACAAGGGAACTTGGATTTTCTGAGTGTTCTCTTAGAACGAGCACCATCAAGAGCAGATGGTTGCTAGTTTTTCTCTTTCTTATCCTTCTTCTTTTTACCCTTCCCTTTCTTCTCCTTCTTATCCACATGAATACTAACCATAGATCTTTGGTCAAGAGAAGAAGAAGAAAGGGATGAAGCAACAACCGATGAAGAAGGAGAGGGATTAGGTTGAGGTCGATCCTCTCCCGGAGGAGAGGTGACATTTGAGACATTAGGTGTAATAGGAATTACCAGATTAAACAGCTAGACCGGTAATCCTATAGTTAATCCAGGAAGATTTAGAGTGGCAATAAAGGGAGGACCAATACCTTTACTTGGAGGGAATACAAAAGGTACACCTTGGAAAGGGACCTCTTGAGTGGTGGTCCCAGATTGGGATGCCATCTCTAAACTCTCTAAAAACCTCCTAACTACCACGCACAATCAAGTACTACTCAAGCTAAAAGCAACAAGAAAACATGTGAAAGGAGTGGATAAGAGTCAGGAATATTACAGGATTATCAAGACTTTACAAGCTTCGCCCGTAAAGCCAAGACGGTCGAAAGGTTAACTCAGTTGGTCTGAGGATTCCTAAAAGGGTCTCCCGATATATGCAAGGTACGTGGGAGCTCAAATCGGTAGTAGTGTTGTCTAATGCATAATCGTTCACAAGGGGCCTTTCGATATACAATCGAGTACGTGAAGTACCTTTCTATATACCTCAAGGGTACGTGAAAGGTCATTCGATATACTGACGGTATGTGGAAGAACCACGCGATTCTTGGGATGTAATGCGGATGAGTAATGATAGCTCCTACGCTTAATGACGCCTGAACACATCTCTAACTTATCACTCAAATTGCTAAAAATTTTAACCTAGTACTACCGTTAATTTTATCTTGTGCGTTTAGGTGGAACCATGGAGTGAAAACTTGAATTTAAAGAAGATGCACACTGATCTATATGATAATGCAAGTTTTCCTCTTCAAGAAATTCTACCTAAGAGAGGGAGAGAGATTTACTTTTCTTCCCAAAAATTCACACCCAAATGAAAATGCTATTCTATCCTTTCAAACGAAAAGTGAAATATTAATGCACCCCAAACAATCTTCAAAGCAAATAAAAAAGAGATCTAGAGAACATCTAACATAAATAAACCAGAAATGTTTCCTATGTTTTCATGCTTGAAATAGATGCATAAAAACTTAATGGAAAGATGATTTCACTAACGTTTCCAAACAAAACTAACTCTAAAGCACACAAAGTTGAAAACAAATATTTCTTCTTAATGAAAGTAAGATCTAGAATTTCAAACAATCATGCACAAAACAAGAAGAAAATCGTTCAACAATGCTTTCAAATAAAGCAAAGGAGAGAGAAAACTAAAAATTATCTTTGAAACGGACAAGCAAACGAAGAACCAATCTTTCCCACCAAGCACTGAAAAAATCAGCATGCAAAAGGAAACAAGAATCACCCAAGCAAAGAAAGACTCAAAACAACATGGATCACTCACGCATTCCAAGTACAAAACAAACCAAAGCATACACAAGAAAATGAAATGTATATTTCCAATTCCAATGAATAATATCTACAGAAAAGAGCAAGAGGTTTCAAGCAAAGAAAATAATGCAAAATCCAATGCAAGAAACATAAACTCTCTTGAAATGCAGAGGGAATAGAACAATCAAAGCGACTACAGAATATACAATTCCGGCCATGAGGGAGCATTTTTTTTCAAAAATACACTTCATTTTCATCAAAAAGTAAGCCAAAAACACACACAAAATCAAAATACAAAGTCTGGAACAGGGCCTACCCGGCACCGCGCTGGAGGGGTCTTGACAGAGCGGTTTTGGATGAGCACCGCTTCTGGATAACGGGACTCAGGTGGTGGCACCACGTATGGCTAACAGAGTTCAGGCGGTGGCACCGCTTCTTGCCAATAGCACATGTGTGGTTCTCTGAATAGATCCAAAACACAAAGGAGAACGAAAGATCAAGTCAGAAATTGATCAAATCAAGGCAAAAATTGATGGATTGACAGTAAAAAAGAGCATAAAAAGTCAAAATAATTCAGATCTGAGCAGATCTGAAAGTCTCAAACCAAAATTCACTGAGTCAGATGGTAGAACTGACTGAAGAGAGTTGGAGGTGGAGCATGGATTCAGACAAGAGTTCAAGAACTGAGGAAGTTCATATCAGCTGAGATTTGCACTGTTCCCCAGTGGAGTCGCTAGATTTGTAATCAAGAATATTGCACCTTCTGCGGACAGAATTTGTTCCTCTGGTCTGAATGGCTCAGATCCAGAACAAATGAGTGAATGACAAAGGATGAAGACCTTCCCTGAATGTCGTAGACACCTGGAATACTGCTTCGATTGTGAACCTGTGTACTTGCAAACAAATTAAACATGAAAACACATCAAAGCTACCAGAAAATCATCTACTTATCCATGTTAGTGACTAAGGAATCTAACAACATGTACATGTGAAATCAAAACAATAGTAATGTGGCACAGAAATCATTTTTACATTAAGAATGTATGGAGAATCTTACAAGCATTTCCTTAGTGTCGACAAGCCCCTCCACGAGACAAACACTTCATCCCCATAAGCTCCAACTTTGATCTCTATGCTCTCCAATGACTTGGGCTAAGTGGTCAATCTAACGGCATAACAATACCTCTATATTTCTCCCCCTCAACTATGGACATGAGCTTGTATTTATAAGTCTCAATGGATAGGGATAGTTGAGAGAATTATGGGTGAGGTGGCTCTAAGATCCTACCATGGGGGATCTCGAGCTCAAACCAACCCACAATGATAGGGATAAGGGAGGACACAAGGTTCATGATCTAGAAGCCTCGAAAAACTTCTCTTTTCCCATTTTACCCAGGGTACCGCTTTTCTTCTCTTATGACAGAGCGGTTTAAATGAGAAACGCTTTTGGAACAAAGACCATAGGCGGTGGCACCACTTCTTGAAAAGAGGATATAGGCGGTGCTGAGAAAGGTACCGCTCATGGGACATAAGGAAAGCGTGGTGCTGGGTTTTTCCAAGTAGAACTGACAAATAGAGCAATTTTCCACTCTAAGTGTTGGGATTAAGGGCAAACATGGAATTAAGGGTATTATCACATGGTGGTGATAGGATTTGTGTATAACAACCACTATCTAAGATCCAGGAATACCAAACCATCAAAAATACTAGCTAACATATCCTCCCATCCTAAACTATGTCTGTATCCTCCCTATCCTTCCTCTGCTAGCACAAAAGTGGATGTCAACTCCACCGACCTGACCACATAATAACCTGAGAGAGATAGTGTCGGATAATAGTGGACCTAACCTCTCCTAGCAGGCATCCGACCATCGTCATCACAACAACATGGGGAGTGTGTCTCAGCACTGCCCTCCCATGACCTTGGGTATAATAGAAACATAGGGTGGGCAATACATCCATCCCTCTCAACATAATAGGTCTACACCTTTATCTACTCATACTCTATTGCTCTTGAGATTATTGGTTTGTGTCATCGTATCATCACTTTTGGTTGCTAAGGTTTACAGTACAACAATTTCTTATTCCACTTATCATTTCAATTTCTCGACCATCTCATAGTTCATGTGTCCTGTAGGTTAGTATTTCACAAAATACACATTTATAGATAGCATTTCCACTTGATCATCAGTTGATTCGCATCATTATCACCATTTATTTTTCATGTAACAAATTTAGTTTGTCATAGGCACACCTGACATATAATACTTCAATCAATCTCATCATAAGAGGGTATCCATGTACCACATCATATATTCACATCTCAATAATGAAAACATGTACGTAAACTAAAATCATAAACAAAATAATCCTATGATAATCACGACATGGTAACCACATACATATAGCAATAATATGATCATGGTGATATCATAAACACAGTAACATCATAATATTAGTGACATCATAAAACATGGTGACATCATAATCTTAGTGACATCATATAGTCGGGTCCATCATGTCATAATAAAATTTAATCAGTCAAGCTATGTTCAACAAATAATAGGCAAATAAAGTGCAGTGTGTCTAACTGATAATATGCCTACAAAATATGGGGTGTTACACATAAGAATCCAAGAATAATTCCAATTGTCCAACCATTAGGACCCGAACATTTATCTTTTTGGAAGCTGTGAAGGATATCCTTGAGCTCTTCTTCTGAGATCTCCTCCAAGAGCTCCAAGTTGTCTTCTGGAGAGATGAGGCAGGGGAAGAATCGGGCCATCCAAATGAACTCAACAATAGTGGTCATGTTTTCCTCCTTGAAAAGTGACCGAAAATGCGAGATGCTCAAATTTGAAATTTCTTCAAATGATTGAATATGATGTTATTTATTTTGGTGTGCAATATTTATTGGTTTTACAACAAAAAATAGTATTACAAAGTCTGTTGTTGTTGTTTAGGTTGTCAGCATTGATTCTTTTAGAAGAAAACGTTGTTTTCATACAAACAATTTTTTCCTTTTGCAGTTTGATAAATAAGCATGTTATTGATGATATATCCAAAGGTTTTGAAGGATAAGTGAAATTATAATTGAAATGGTTGGGATAGTATTTCATTATTAATATTTTGGAAATTAAAGTTAGAACTCAATTTTTTTCCAACAGAATGTATGACTGGGCATCCTTAAATATAAAATATTTTCAAGCTTGGCAAAACATAGTTGAAATTGCACTAAACATAGTGGTTTTCAACACTATCCTGAAATTATAATGTGAAATTACATAAGATAAAAACATTATCTTTTATTTTTGTGTTTGTTTTCCTCTCTTTAATCAGTATCTTGTTCAGGAGATTTAGGAGGAAAATGATGTAAGTTATGCCCTTGTATTTTGTGATTTCCTTGGTCATGATTGATATTTTTTTGTTATTTAATATTTATGAGTCAATTTAACCTGGATTTGAAATACATAGTTAAAAATGGGACATGTAAATTTCAAGAACAAGTCAGACATTGGCCAAAATTTGCATCACATGAATGTCAGTACTACATGTGACCCCATTATAATGTCATATTTCTATATAATCCAACTTAATATATTTGCAGTGTAAACGGGGCAACTATAAACTTATTTATAATCTAACATAGGCCCCAGTGCCACTAACTTAGACATGTCTTGTTATATTGTTTTTCTACAACACATCCATGTTTAGACAAAGATAACTTGTATTTGGAAATAACTTGAAGCTACTTTTCCATTTCTACTTTATCTTTGCATTGTAACACATCTTACTAAATATAACCACGAATTGTATTAACATCCCTAACTTTGTTGCACTTGCAGTAATACTTAAAAATTAACTAACAATTTTAAGGATTGCATCCTTATATTTCTATGACAACCTTGTTCCCAGAGATTCTAATCCATTAATAGGAAACATGTGTTCATCTAGATTACGGATTTTAGTTGATATGGTTATGTACCATGAATTAATGGCTTTATTCATATATTTTAGATGTTTTTCATTTTTTATTTCGCTATACAATATAACTACTTCAAACGGAAATGATTTATTTCCTCAGCATCAACCATGAATGTGACAATTGCAAAGTAGAATTCCACAAGGAAATTGTATTGTCTGCATATGATGAGCTTCGATTTTACCTAAAATTATAATAATTATAGAAATTATACTCTAATATCCAATGGGATACATAATACCATTAGTTTTAGCTATATTTTTTTAATTTGATTATAGGTTGGTGACACTAAGTTTTTAATTTCACACCACACACTCATTAGGTGCACATGTTCCAACATGCCTCAGAAGAAACACGCCAACAACATCCTTACCCCTATTAGGCCCATTAGGCCCTAGTGACTTGGGGAAATTTTTAATTACATTAATGCATATTTCTATTTTGCACCTACTACTTATATGTAGGCAGTTTCACTTCTGACTTATAGGTTTTTTTACGTGGCTACATATGTCATATATTCTTCTAAACTAACCATGGGAGAGTGCACAATATTGCATATAGAGGTTGATAAGAACAAAATTCATGTAATGGTTTCCTATCCCACACATGCTATAGTGTTGCACCTGCAACATCCCATCGTCCAAACAGGGGGGTTCAGGTCAGTAATTAGTGTTGGGAGCTATATTGTCTTGAGCATGGAATCCAACCTAATGGGATAAATTCAAAGTGAGATTTGATATGGTATTCATCTTTTAATATATGGTTTATGTTATTATTTAGTGACATATTTTTGAAATGGGAATGGGTTTTGTTTTTGTTTTCTTAGCGATACATCGGTGGGTGTCGAAGACTATGCATTCAACAGTTTTTTAATACGATGGGAGATATAAAACCTATGTTTATAGATGTAGATCCCAGGAACATAGTGTTATAATTTTTATGGTTATACAAGATCTTAAAACATTTATCCGTACAACATCATAACCATATGCAAAGGATCACTAAAAGAAAGACAAGCACAACCACACAAAAGAAGACAGATATTTTTCCTAGGAAACCATCATGGGGGAGAAAACCAAACAAAACTTGCCCAATATAGAATTCGACCAAATACAGTGTATGACCCTAAGAAAAATAATAGAAGCTCCCTTTTTGTAGTAGATTTCCTCTCTCTCTCTCTCTCTCTCTCTCTCTCTCTCTCTCTCNGAGTGACTCAATTACCTAATTATTTCATCTAGGTTTTCTAATTAGGGCCAACCTACCTAGGAAGAATCAAAATAATATTTATATAATACTTTTGTGGGTATTATTACCCTGACTTACAGCAAATATTTTACCTCGTGAATTTTACATGACCAATTACATCAAGGACATGTCTGAATGGAGAAATAACATCTCAGAAGGAGGAATACAATAGAAGTACAATAGAATATCTTCCAAAGTTACATTTCTTTCAACTCTCTCTCTTAACAAGGAAAGTATTCTACATCATCAGCAACAACAAAAACAACAATTGTACAACTAACTGGTGAATCTATTTGTCATAGGAATTTTTGAAACAACAACAACATCATGTGTTTGGAACATCTTCATCAACATCAGCATGGAATATCATCGTGGAACATCATCATGAAACATCATCGTGGAACATCATCATGAAACATCATCACGGAGCATCATCATAGAGAATCATCATCATGGAACATCATCACCGTGGAACATCATCATCATAGAGCATCATCATCATGTAACATCATCATCATGGAGCATCATCATCACGGGCATTAGCATCAACATGACTCATCATCATCATCATCGTGGATCATCATCATCATAGGCATGAGACATCATCAGCAGCATCGTGGATCATCCTCATCGTCATAAAGCATCATCAGTATGTGAATACTAGAACATCATCATCATTTGCAACATCGGTAGTTGAATAGTGGAACAACAACATCATTAGCATGTTAGTGCTAAAACAACATTGTCAACAAAAAAATGTTGGATCTTCATCTGTATCATCATCATAGAGATGTTGGAACAACATCACCTACACCACCATCAGTATGAAAATACTGGAACAACATCATAATCATTATGTAAATACTAGAACAACGTCACATGTAACATCATTAGTATGTAAATATCGAAACAACATCACATGCAACATCATCAGTGTATAAATACTAGAACAACATTATCATTAGGATCATCATCGTGTTACTGTTGGAAGATCATCCACATCATCAGCATGTAAATGTTGGAACATCATCTGCATCATCAACATGTAAATTTTGGTACATCATTTGCATCATCATCATGTAAATGTTGGTACATCATTCACATCATCAACATGTAAATGTTAGAACATCATATGCATCATCAACACAGAGTATTGGGACCACATCATCATTAGCAGCCAAAGTGTTGGGACCACATCATCATCAACATCATAGAGTGTTGGGACCACATCACCATCCTTAGCATAGAGTGTTGGGACCACGTGATCATCAACAGAACAGAGTGTTGGGACCAAATCATCATAATCAACAAATGAATGTTGGTACAACATCATCATCATCATCAGTAGCAAATGAATGCTCGAAAAACATCATTAGCAGCAGCAAATGAATGTTGGAACATCAGCAACAGTAGCACAGGGTGTTGGGACCACATCATCATCATCGGCACGGAGTGATGGGACCACATAATCATAATCAACACAAAGTGTTGGGACCATTTGAAGCAGCATCATGGTGGGAACTCTGGTAGACCCAACTGGCCTTGTATGGATTACCAATCCTTTTGGACCAAATAATCCTAGACAAACATACCGATCTACCTGGGGACCAAACAATCCTTGTCTGGATTACTAACCCTTTCAGGACAAACAATCCTATCTAGACATACTAATCCCTCTAGGATCAAGCGGGCCTTGTTAGCACTGATATACCAATCCCAATGGGATCAACCATGACTTATAAGGTTGGCATACCAATCCTAAAATGAGTTGCCACACCACTACAACAAGAACCACATCCTCCTCATCATAGTCACTCCCTCTCTCGACGGAGGTCCTTATAGAATACACCAAGATTTTCTTGAAAATATTCAAACTTTACATGATACATAGGCTTAGTAAACACATCAACAACTTGTTCTTTATCATTTGTTTTTCATCATTCTTCTCTTGTAGGTGACTACATACAATCTTTCCTACAAATCAAATTCAGTTGCATGGTTAGAAACATTTCATAATCTTCAAAACATATTTACAATGGCACATTCTTATGCATAAAGATATATGGCACGCATACAATGCAATTATATTAGCCAATACAACATTCATCCATATCTCGTATACATACGGTAACTTTCTAGATTCCTTCCATCTCTACCAGAACATTATTAAGAGTGTGTACTACTCCCAACGTGTTAGAAAAGAGGTTTCATTCTAGATAAGTAGCAATGGAATGTTGTACAACACCATAAGCCACTTACCCATCACATGCATATTAGTAGTAACATATTCATCAATGCAAACACTATAACATGCATAATACATTTCCTAAATATAGGAACATATCTATGTACACAACTGAACAATATCATTTAAGTAACTAGCTATACATAAAATGATAATTCAAATACTTATCTTTATTTGTTTTGTAGAATCCATCTTGATCTATGTCTCCTTGCAGGAATTGTTGGAGTCTCTGACAACATGATCTACTTCATCGTCGGATTATGAGGGCCTGTGCCTATCTTACACATGAACGAAAAAGATGATAAAGTATTTTACACCATGGGTCACATAAGATTGTGTACTAGTATTGAATCTGTGTATCCCTACAAATGCATCCATTCTTATCCATTGTTGTAATGGATAAGAGTATGATCTTCATCTTCATTGTTAGAATTATTTTGAATCAATTTACATATTCCTCATTACCTGAGGAATCTTCCATTTCTTTGTTCTCATCTACAATATATTCATTCTCGGTTGCATTGAGAGCAACAATGGTCTACTTTTTGCAACATCCTGGAGTGCTCTTTCTGTTTGTAGCACTTCCAACCCAATCGGAGTCATCATATACTTGCTAGAATATCCTCTGATCTCTCACATATCTAAGTCCATACTCAATTGTATCCTTCAAGTACCTTATCACGTGCTTTGACTCAACCATGTGAACATATATTAGCTCCACCATGTACTAGATCAAAGTATTCACCTTAAAACAAATATCCATCCCCATGTAAGTATGAACCAATCATATGCTCTTAGATTGTGGCATCAACTATATCTAAAGTAGGATCACATACCGACTCCAAGTTTGATTCCATTAGCGTATCTCAACATCTCGAACCTCTTCAAAATATTGACGACATATTTTCCTTGGCTAAGGAAAATCTCCTCTGGGTTCTGTCACACTTATGGTCTCAAGAATCATGTCAATGTTCTTGAACTCTGATATCTACTATATTCACTCCCCCTAAAATGGAGCACCATCCTCCCTCTGCGTCGTGTACTTTCTACATCAGGACATTCTACTTTGGAGTGACAAGTGGCCTCCTTTGTTGCTGATATTATGTGTATCCATCTATGTCACCTCTCAAGGTCACTAGATTTCAATATCCTCCATCCTAAACTTTGTTTCAAGTTTCTCTTACACCCGTATATGAGCTTCTCATCCTTTGTAAGCTCCAACAATCAACCTTGTAGCAAAGGTTGGGATCTCCATCATTCTAGGTGATCCTCAAGTTCCTCTTGCAACTTTATGTGATATCCCATGGGTTCCTTCTTAGATTATACAAATCCGTCTATGCATATGTGGTTCTCTATAGAGAGTCTCGAGTCCTAGAGGTTGATCAATCTTCCTTTATACTTCAATTACACCATCTGTCTAGTGTAATATCCACTACTGAAGAAATGTGTTTGATCACAAGAGAAATTTTTTTCCATAATTAACTCCCTCTTTCTTAGAGAAACCATGAACCTTGATTTGTTATCTTGATGATATCGTTTGTTTCATTCTTGATATTTTAGTTCCACTTGGAAGACACTACAAACTTCCCAACATGTTTCAGAACCATATCCTATACATCATTATTCATGATCGACTGGTGCTCCTTGATCATATCATCCTTCCATTATTCCTTCATGGGACATTATTTCACAAAACATCTGAGTTGTGTGAGTCCCTTCTTCTAAAATATTTTTTATTATTGCGAGAATGTTCCTCCTTTTTGTTCTCTCTCTTCTTGGCATGAGTTGTTATGGCTTGATTGTCATATTCATCCACCTTTTCTTCTTTTGCTATCAATCGAGCTTCTTCTTACGTGCATTCCTCCATAGGTCAGATTCTTCCTAGAACAAATACATTGAATGAAATATTCCCATGAACTTGGGATACCATTCAAGGTTTTCATCTCCACTTCCACTTCTTCGATATTGTCTCCAGTGACTTCTAGTTTCTCCTTGATATGAGAGACCCTTGTGAAGTGGATTGAATGCTTTATGACATCTGCATCTTCACATCCTTGAGTTGAGTTCTCAATTTCATATTCTTGTTAATGTTATTTCCTTCGTACAACCTATTCAGTGCATTAAACATCTCCTTGGGATTCTTCATATGAGATCAAAAGGTCTTTGATGGAGACAAAAATAATCCTCTTGGCTTTGACCGATTTCTTATTGTTCTTTGCTTTGTCTTCATCTCCCTCTGGATTTTCAACTTATTCTTTGACATAGTTCTCCAAGTCGTTCTCTTCTGTATTAGAATTACTATATACTTCCATGCTCGGAAGTTCTTGGCTCCTTCAATATTGTCCTCAAGCTCAGTATTGTTTGTCATCATAAAAATGAGAACCTCAAATGGAAATAGAGAGGATAGAACTTACCAATGATATTACTTCAACTTGATGTTTTCTTAAAGGATTTTCTGGAATATTTCTTCTGGTGGACATATGGTTTAACAGAGAAACTCTAATATGATTGGATAAAAATATCCACCTCCTCAAGTTGAGTTCAGCAGTATACTCCTTTTCCCAAAACTGTGGACAAAATTGGAAAATATTTGATTCCCTAGTTTTCCTGGAAGAAGTGTTCGGTCAAAAGTAGAAAATCCACAAAAGTAAAAAATTCTTCCATATAAATATGTGCATTCCTAGGAAGATTTAGATGGTCCTCCTTTTTCAAATGACCTGTGGAGGGAAGTGCTCGGAACAAGAAGCAGTACTTTCTTCAGTTTTTTCTATAGGATTTTTTGGTATTAATTCTAGTGTATCTATGAAATTATTGCTAATCGAGGTCTGAAAATTCGTCCTCATATAGCATGATTTGTCTTATTTCCAACCCCACATGTTAGAGGAAGATTGGATTCACTAATTGGAACTTATGTTAAATTTTCCCAATGTGACTTGTTTAAGGATTGGTTCAATATAGATAAATCTTACATACTTCCACATGTCATTGTTTTACCTTCGGGGGTTGAAACTCAACCATATAAACTACAATATTTTCCATATCTACAACATCTTGAAAATTTTTATTTGTATCTTCCTATCCCAAGATATAGAATTTCTCCCTAAGTCACTTGTTTAAGACTAGATTATGGAAGAGATTGGAACCCTTATTTGGAGGGATCATATCTCCTAAATTATAGTGAATATAAGGATTAAACTCACACACAAGGTACATCAAGATTTCACCTTCGGCCTGTCCAATTTTTAGATCCCGATCCTTTACCAAACTAGAGTTATAGCGAAATTTCAAAGATGACTATATTTTTCCTTTCTATGGTTTTCAAGCATGAAACCCTAATCTCTGGTATTTGTAGTTGTAGTAGTGTTTAGGCTGCACAAAGACTTCTTTCAGGGTGGTGTTGATACCATGTTAGAATTTTTATGGTTATACAAGATCTTAAAAAAATTATCATTTCAACATCATAACCATATGCAAGATCGTTAAAATAAAGACAAGCACATCCACACAAAAGAACGCATACATTTATCCTGGGAAACCCTCATGGGGGAGAAAACCCAGCAAAACTTTCTCAATATATAATTCAAACAAGTACATTGCAATACCCCAAGAACAAGAATATAATATCCCTTTCCGTAGTAGACTCTCTCTCTCTCTCTCTAGGAAGACTCAAAATAACATTTATATAATATTTTTGTGGATACTATTTCCCCGACTTATAACAGAGGTTTTACCTCATGACTTTTACATGACCAATTACATCAAGGACATCTCCGAACGGAGGAATAACCTCTCTGAACGGAGGAATAACATCTCTGAAGGAGGAATATAATAGAAGTACAATAGAATATCTTATGAGATTACATTTCTTTCAACACCGACAAGATTCAAACCGGGGCATACCAGTAGAAATTCTATTCTAAACAGTTGATCTCCAAAGAATATGTCCCTGCAAAGAATCTATTGTTATAAGCAAAGTTTGTTCATTGAGATGGATTCCACCTATCTGGTAGTAGAGCTGATTACGACCTCTTTGTTAACCCAAAAAGAACCAAAGGCTACCCGCACCTCAAATGGTCTTGTTTTTTAGGACATAAAAGGGGAAGAAAGAGAGTACAAGGGCTTGTGTGCAAGTCCCCCTTTTGACCACCATGCTCTAGTATTGTCCTCATTAAGCTTCATGGAGGGCCCGAACAAGAAAAATGTGTTAAAATCAGGTGTGAATGTGAAATATTAGTTCGTTGATTTTTTAAACTAACAAACTAATAACATATAACAACAAGCTAATCGTTATCTTTTAGGATCATAAATTAGGCTAGATTGAGTACAGGGGTCCACCATGATCTAAAACATTAACTTACATATTGAGATGAATTTGCAATTTTATTTTAGAATTTAGTCAAAAGTGGGTACATAACAACATCAACCATGGTGTTAATATGGCTATACATTTTGCGCCGCAAATAAAATATATTGACAGGAAGTTGTCCGAGCCAAATCCAACTTGAAAATAATCCCAAACTAATCTAGAAAGTGTTCTAGGCATGTTGTAAAATGAGATGATTTGAAATAAATGACTCTGGAAATTATAACCACCCAACAAAATAGTTGAAACAACCTTACGAAAAAAAATTAACAGCTAGAAATTAAACCATATCTAACAAAAAGACTTCCTAGAGTTTCTGGAAATAATTTTGGTCAAATTAAGAGCTTTGAAACTAAAATTTTGAATGTAACAACTCACGGAAAGGTTTTATATTAGTTTTTCTAATGTGTCATATTGATGTTAGGTGGAATGATGAAAGGTTGACTCCTTAACTGTGAAAATTTTATGAGATTTAATCTTGTTTAATCAACATTTAAGCAGGCCATGCCATATGGAGGCCCTCCCATTCATGATCACCTTCTCGTAGTTTGATTCGCTTGGTATTTTCAGAGTGAGTTGGTGAAAAATATGGTTAGAAAAATGAGGACCCCGTGTAATTCATGGAAATTAGGGATTTTCCCAATCTCCACACTAGTGCATTCATGTCTAAAAGTTCGCTCGGGTGAAAGGAAGATAATTGCGATAAGGAAGAAGCTAGAGGTCCTCCGTGAGGGAGTATGCCTAATCTTACCCAAGCAGATTAGTATTTCAATTAAACAACACTAATCAAATTACACTGTCAATTTCAATGCGGCCAATCGAACAAGGGACTCTCCCAATAGATACTAAGAAAAGAAAGTGGGAATTCCCTATCTTCAACTCTTAAGGTTCTAAGAAACCGACAATGCTTGAAATAAAAAGGACCAATCCATCCACATGGAAATATCATATCTTGATTTCATAAGCATGACCCTTCGTTGACAAAATTGAAAATATCCTATGATGTATATAGTAAATATCGTTAGTACTTACATACATATATATAAATACATAGGTTTTCCTTGTTGCAATGATATTTTTGTTTTAGGTAATTTATCCTTACTTTGCTTTATGTGTGTTTGGATTTTTATGACATATTTTTTGTGAGAGCCCTTATAGGGGAATCCACCTAAAAGTGGGAGATCAATTATAAAATCTATAAACAAACAGTGATGATTCACCCTTCGTAGTGAACTTTACATTAACCTTGGTTTGTATGATGGCAGGGAGACCCAACCATCACCCAATCTCTGGGTTATGTGTCATTGGAATTTGAATCGGGTGCCATTGCATTAATGAAACATAGGAAAGAAAACAATTTAAAATTTATATTCACGACATCCCAAGGAATGGGATTGAAGTCCTTTGTGGTCTAGGAAAGCTTCCATGTGCAAAAGGAACATAAACTAGTTCCTGGATTAGTGGGATGGAATTTAAATCATACTTTCTCAAAATAAAATCTAAATGATATGAAACAATGAAATTACTTCAAACTAAAGAAAATAAGAAAAATATGAACATGTACTTGGATTTTTTAGTGTAGAAAATTGAGATATTTTTTAAGTGTGTGTGCAACTTATCAAACTTAATCAAACAAATCAAACTAAAACAAATATGGATAGTGGGGAAATTTTACATGGTTGTACTATGTTTTTCCTTGCTAGCCAACTGGTCCTTTGCCTCAAATAGGTCTTCATATGGTTCCCCACCACTAAAGGGAAGCAACTATGGGTGAACTAGGGAAACCATGTGAGTTTCCTTGCAATTCAACAAATTTTTAACATATATGAGTAAACAAAACCAAGAATTTTAAACGAATATAAACATGTAATAGAGAGAAAATAAACAAGGTGGTTTTCCCATAAGGGTACTAAGTCCAAAATGGTATGTTTGGCTATATAGGATAGTGACATAAAACAAGGAAAAAGAAGATAGAAAGGACAAGGATAAATATCACTCCAACCATCGAAGAAAGGGGGTTCTATTACAACGAAAATTTTTCATCTTAATCCATGTGTCAACCTTATGCCTAATCCCTAAACTTCCCTCTGCTAAACTAGATTGAAATTGAGGTTGTTCCTACCCTTTTTACCCTCTCTAGGTAGTTTGGCGCTCTTACTCCTAAGGAAAGGTGTGCTGACACTCTTTCCCTTCATGCAAGGTATGCCAATGGTACTATTTCCCCTCATGCAAGGTGTGTCGGCATTGTCTCCTACAGCAAGGTGCACTAGTGATGTTTAGAGGGAAAAAAGAGAGGTTTCAAGGCCCTTCTCGAAGGTGGGTGAGGTGGAGGATAATCCCTACCTTCTAGGCGAGGTGGCATTCAGTTCCCTAACCTAGGGGGAAGATCCCTTAGACCCCTCCTCCTAATCCTTAACCTACTCTATTCCTTTAGTCTTATAAATTGAACCCTCTCTCCATTGTGAAGGGAGGAAGGACTATGGTACTCTTATGTTGGTATAATTTATAGGTGATACCTATCATCCTTTGGGAGGAAAGATGTCATCCTTTGGGAGGCTACTATCATCCTTTTGAGGCTTGGCTTGGATTTTTGGATGGAATATTGCAGCGTTTAAGGCTAGGTTTTGATGTTCTTTCCTATCTAATTATATGTATCTCCTTGATTACAGTAATACAAATATATTTCCATAAACATTGTTGTGTTGATGATGTTTAGAGCTTTCTTCGTTAACTGTTACCTTAGATCAATTCACGTTTAGATACGCGTGTACTGTTTGCTTGTTTCCACTTGCTCTTCAAGGCTTTGTAGCTCAAGATCTGAAGGCTCTAGAGCTTGGATCAACAAAGAGAGAGGAGGATTTCTAGACCTTAGGTAAGTGATCTATCTATTAACTTGCATTTCTATTTGATCTAGGAAAGTAGGTTGTATTGTGTACTTGATTTGTTCTAGATCCACTTGGCCTAGGGTGATCTGGCTTGAGTCTGCTTGAGTAGATTTATCCACCAATAAATTTGGTGACCATACTAGGGATAACATATATTTCATTTCATTTGTTTTTTATGTCATGGCTCTTCATCAATCATTTTCCTAGCCTCTAGAGAGCCTCCCTCCTTTAGATTTTGTCATAGAAGAGTTTCTGGGACCTCCTTGACTCTTTTTGGGTTTAGTACTAGACTTCTAACCCTTCTCCCTTAGGATATCTTGCCTCTCTATACCTCTGGCGCACCTGGGTAGTGTTACCACCTAAGTTCTACTAGGTGGTTTTTTATCAAGTGAGCCTGGTGAACCAGACAAGGATAACTTGTTTAGACTTCAGAATACCTTCAGTCTTGCTTCTAGGAAGCTTTGTTGTACTATATCACATGTTCATACCCCATGGGGGAATTGTAATAAATGTTATAGCATGATAGTATCTCTAAAAGAATCGGTCTCTTAGACTTTATTTGTCAATCCGATCAGCCCAGGGTGTTTTTTCCCTTGGTTATTATTGGTTGTTGAATAAACGACTGATAATTTCTGAGTTTTTCACTCCATACCTCCAAAGTTGGGGTGGTCGGCTTGGCATTTAGGCCTATTGAGGTTATTAGAGTCTATGTGTCAATGTATAAACATGCTAGGCATCATGGTCGAGTCATATGAACATGTCTAAGTCCCCCTAGGTTTTTTCAACTTTTTTAGTTTTTTAATTTTTTCAGTGTTTTTTATTAAAATTTAAATTTTCCAAATCTTAGGCTATTTTTCAATAGTTTAATTGGAAAATTTGATTTTGTAATAAAAGTGGGCCAGATAATCAGTTTCAGTCATGTAGGTGCTCATTTTCAAGCTAAGAGCACCATGTAAACCCATGGACCCACTATTTCCCAGTTTTGAGTGATTTTCCATCACTCAGGTCAGAAAGCCCCAAAAAATTATTTATTGGTTATTTTAATTAATAAATTGATGAATAATGGAGCAAATCCAAAATCATAGATCAGTGGATTCTCAGCCGATTTGATTGAAATCAGTCAGATCTGAACCAGATTGACTGGATCTGGAAAATCCTTAACTAAAGGAGGTGATCAAATCAGATCCAGATTTGATCTTCAGCAGCCTTTATGGGGAAATGCACCCTCTCTCTCTCCTCCACATGTGTGGGCTCTCTTGGGAGCTCTGTGGACTGATGTGTTGGTTTATGGGTTGATGTGTCAGCTCAATCAAGCACCTGATTGACAAGTAGGCTTAGTTCAGCTTCAGATATGCATTGATTGACTCTCCATCAGCTGATTTGATCTATCTCCTTGGGATTTGTGCCCCCCCTGGGCTGGATCTCCTGGTTTTTGTATAAATCAAAGCACAAGCAGCCTCTTCCAAGCTAGTTAGAACTGGGATTGAGGTGGTGTTTCTCTTGTATTGTATTGTTTATAATTCTGGAATAAAGAAGCTTTGGAGGCAATATCTATGATGTAATGCTCTTCATGTGCGGATGGTGATTGTCAAATGCTTATGAGGTATAATCTGTGTTATTTATCACTGCTTTTGTTGGTTAATTGTTGGCCTTGAAGGAGAGAGCTCCCTCCTGTTAGGGTAAGAGTTTATTCTATTTTGATTTATTCTCTTACTGCTGCTTGTTTCAGATCTATTGGAGTTGTATGTATCTTAAGTTTAATTGCATGCTTTCCAATTATCTCTTCCAGCAGCACCTATGTTTTAACCATCTGTTTGTGCAAGGATTTCTAAGTTGTAGGTGATATCGCTTGTAGAAGAGGTTGAGCTGGTTTGCATCTTCCTCATCTTCAAAATCTTCTAAATGACATATTCCCTTGGTGTTCCACCAAATCAGACTCCAAATCCCAACATTCCCAGGCTTCCAACACTCTTTCTCTCTCTTCCTCCTTCAAAATCTTAATTTCTCTTCAAATTGGTTACTTTTAAAGAATCTTATTGCCTAGATCTGCCTCACAAAGAAAATCACATATATATCTAGTTAGCAATATCCTTTCTTAATTTTAGATCTCAGTTCCGTTTTGCATATAAAGTCATATTTTAAGAGATCTAGCTGAAATTATCCTCTTTTTTGCAAGCTTTTTAAAGAAAATTTGTAGCTTGCTTTTAAGGTAGTTTCCTTTGCTGTACTTTAAAGTTTCATATTCTTCAATAAAAGTGCACATCTCATTGGCTTCCCAAACAACAAGCCAAGATCCCAAGGAAATCTTGCTTTCCTTGGTTCCTTTTTTTGCAAAACTAGATTACCCCAACTTAACAAATTTTTACTTAGGTTTTTTTCGGTAACTAGTGTGGTGACCCAAAACACTTTTAAAGTGTGTTTGGGCACATTTGATTTTAATTGCTCACTTTTTTTTAGAAGGTCTAACAAAAAAGAGAAGGAGACTCTGCCCAATTTCTGACTCTTGGACGAACCAGAGATTCCCGGAAGCTTCCCCCACCGCTGTGTTTTAATTTTAGCTTGTTACAAGCTTGTTGTAAGCCTTTGGATCCCAGATAGCAAGGACCAAAGTGCATTAATTTCAATTTTCTGATATTGTAAATCACTGCTAATAAAAAGAAAAGGTCCTTTCGAATAGGCTCTTTCGAGTCTATTCACCATCCCCCTGGGGGATTTGCGTCTGTGTCAATTTTTTACTTTTTGTTCATCTCTTTTCAATCTAGTGTAGTTATAATCTGCGGGGTAGTATACTTTGATTTATTATCATTTCCATATTCCATATCTGAGATTTCAAAGTAATCTTAATACTTACCCCACGACTTCCCGATTGACCCGAAAGGGGAAAGAGATGCGTGGTAGGACTAATTAGAAAACCAGCATTGTGTATCTTTGTTTTCCTTTTCATCAATTGTTTCATCAGCTATAATAAAATTAACCCCTCCTTGATTCCCCGATTGAGATCCACTTGGGTCGAAAGAGGTTCCTGGAGGGTTTTCTTTTTAACAAGAACACCTATCTTAATATTTACTAAAATTGACAAGACTCCGGTGTGTATGCTCTGCACTTGGCTGCAGTTTGTCCGATCAGTCAAGCTGCATCAAAAGCACTTGAGTGACTAGAATAATTAGGATTCACTCTCCCAAATTGACAAACCATCAGATAAAAATCCAACACCTAGATCAAACCATTACGGTGGCAAAATACCCAAAGGAAGCGGGAACCCCTGAAAAGTGACCTCGGGGCATCGATCTCTGTTACACCTACGGGTGCATTATGAACAATAGCCTCAGAGATTCCATTCAGCCCACATATTCCTTGCAGGTATCTATGACGGTTTAGTTTTGGACATACTCCAAGTACTCTCGGGTATATCTGGAGTCCTCCCCTTTCGCCTAATTTTAATCAACTCATATTTTACATTAACTTAAAACGTACCAAGAGGAAATCACAAAACATTCACTCCAAGCACATGCAAGTACATTGATTATCTTTTGACTCCATTTTAAGGCACTGGTTATTTTCTTGCTATATATATATATATTGTGTCTCAGCATTGTGCTTTCGTGCGCTCTTTTTGTATCTTGTCATCTATGGTTGTTTATGGTTAAATTTCAAACTCCTAAGTAACTCATTCAGTTTAACATCACCATACTAAATAATTTTGCCTTAGTAACTTAATAGGGTCTACCCCCCTTGGCTTCATTAGGAGTTGAGCCTAAACGGAGGAGTCAAGAACAAGGTGACATCCTTGACTCAATACTTGCCCCCAAGGACACACTGAGTGGCTTGAAGATTTCTGCCACGTGACCCAGGTGTGTGAAAGATGGTAATAGGTAGTGCATACAGAGTGCCACTGTGTTGATAGCTCCCTTTACCTTAAGTGACAGAGCGTCACTGGCACTCTTTTCCGGTGTTTTAAGTGCACCACTGGCACTCTTTCCCAGTGTTGAGAGTGCACCACTAGCACTCTTTCCCAGTGTACTAAGTGCGCCATCCCTCTCTGGCGCTCTGGTGCAGTGTAGGAAGGTGCGTTGGCCCTTCAAAACTCAAATATCAGCTCAATTTTCCTTCAGTTTTGGGTTTTGGGTTGATGGATTGTGGTTTGTAGGTTGCATATGACAGTCATAGAGCCCCTAGGTCCAGCATTACCCCTGTTTGGAGTATATTTTGTTGAGTTTGGGATGTTTTACTAGTTAAGTGTATGACTCGGTTGTGGAAAGAAATTTCAATACTCCACCTATTGGCTCAGTCTTGCTATCCCTAATCACATTACCATGTCTTTTTCATATCTGTTCAAATTGTTAGATCTCATCTCCAAACCCTTCCTTCACCCTCAATCATTGATTTTTGGTTGTATTTTGGTAGATTTGGATCAATTCTTTAGTGTTTTCGAGTTGTTTGGATGCTTGTCATCTTCCTTTTGATTTCTGAATGATTGGAGTGCTGTAGATATGTTCTCATTTTCTGTTTGTAGATCTGAAAATAGTTTAGTTATCAAGTTTCATTTTGATACATGCATTTGAAAATTGAAGTGCTTCCCTACTTTGTTTTATAAATTGTTGAGATTTTTTGCATCTTTGATTTCATTTGTGCTTTTTGGACTATTATTGTAGAAAGTTAGAATTGTTGCACTCTAGGAAGGAATTTTTCTTTTCCTTTCTGTTCATATTTGTGTTGGTTTGAAAAGAAAACTCAATAAAAAAAGATCAAATTTAAAAAAAAAACGAGCCAAGCTCAGATGAGAATTCATGGGTATTTTCAATAATTGTGATTGATGTTGGTATTTAAAGCTTCATAGTTGGCTTTGACTAGAACTTGGTTTTCTTAGATCTTTGATTTTTGTCTTCTTTAACAGAAAACTCTTTCCCTACCTTAGGTAGCTTTCATCGAAAGAGAATTGTGCATCGTCATGTAGCTAGGGTTTGCATTCTTTTTACATTTCATGTCTACACCTCATGCATCCACTTAACCACATAAGATAAAATTAACACTAGATTAGGATTAAAAAAATTTAGTAACTGTGTGTAAGTTAGAGATGTGTTCTGACGTCTTTAAGCATGGCAGTTATCGTTTATTCCATGTGCTGCATCCTGAGGCTTGTAGTTGTTCCACATACGAACGGGTATATCAAATGGCTTTTCATGTACCTTTAGGTATATAGAAAAGCACTTCACATACTCGGTAGTATATCGGAAGGCTCTTGTTGAGCGATTTTGCATTAGATAGCACCACTACGGAGTTGAACTCCCTCTTACCTAGTGTATATTGGGAGACCCTCTTAGGATTCCTATGACCAACTAAGTTAACCTTTTGGTCATCTTGGCATCGCAATAAACTGAGAACAGCACTCGAGGAGATTACTACGCATGTTTCATCCAAGTAGTCAGGTATTCAAGAAAGGGTACGGTCCCAATCCTCCTTGTAGCATTTTATTGTTGGACCCTGCGGTATATAGCGAGTTGTGAAGCCCTGATAATCCCATGAGGATCCAGACTTTTGATCCACTCCTATTCACACAGTTTGCTTGTTGATTTTAGACTTGAGTAGTGTTTTATTTGTGTGGTAGCTCAAAGATTATTAAAGAGTTCAGATATGGGAGACTCTCTCGGGACCACCAATCAAGAGACCCCTTTTTCAGGGTATGTCTTTTGTTTCTCCCTCTTGTGGAGTTGTTGGTCCTCCCTTCATGGCCCCTTTGAGTCCTCTTGGATTGACTATAGAATTGCTTGTGTGGTTATTATACAATATTGTTATACCAAATGCACCTTTTTTGTTGGGTCATGGTCCTTCACTGCATGAGCATCGACCTCATGTTAACCCTTCTCCTTCTTCCTCGAATGTTGAACCTTAGCAATATCTTCCAATAGGTTATCGTAAGTTATCCCTTGACATCTCGTTGGTTGACCAAGTGGTCGGTCTAGCTCCATCCTCGGTCGCTACCACTCTTTATTTAGAGAGTGAAGTACGGATAGTTCATGCCACTCTCGCCTTGGGGAGTGAAGTTAAAGTGGTTGATTTGATGTCATCTCCACCCGATCCCACTCTTTCATCATAGAGTGTTAAGATTGAAGCAGTCTCTTCGACACAGTTTTCGTCTTCTATGTCTCTTCCAGTCAAGAGTGAATTGAAACCTACTAAATTCTTCATAGTTAGTTTCGATTATTCTATGCAAGAGGAAATTTTGTCTCTTTTGACAAAACCCTCTCCAAGTAGTGAGGTTATTTCCTTTAACTAGAGTAACCTAACTAAATCTTTTCTTCATTCAAGTGTTCCTTTCCAGATAATTGTGAGTGTTACTGCTAAGAGTATACTCCACACTATTGTTGACGAAGGGGTTTCTATTAGAATTCTATCCTCTACTGCTTGGCAAGCCATAGGTTCTCCTTAGCTTGTGCTTTCCATCGATCAGATACTGTATTTTAATCAAATACCTACTTCACCTTTAGGGATCCTTCCTCATTTGCCTATAAATTTAGGAAGGAAAATTGTCTGCATCGATGTTATGCCAGTACAAGGTCCCTTAGATTTTAATCTGCTCCTTGGGAAATATTATTTTTATGCCATGAAAGTTTTAGTGTCCACACTCTTTCGAGTGATGTATTTTCCCCATGATGGGAAGGTTGTGACCATTGATCAGCTTTCCTTTGTTAAACCTAATCATCATATGAATCCTAGTCATCAGACTTCCCTAAATGTCCTGCATGTTCTTGTGGTTCCTTCCCCTTCACTTGTCGTGTCTCTTTCCTCTAAACATCATGACATAGTTCATTTGTTTGAAACCATATATTCGTCTCCTCATGATGAAGTTGTGGGGGCATGTCTCTTGTAAGGGGAAAAACCACCAACCTCTGGACATCATGTTGGCTTAGAACTATCGATGAGAATAGTTCCCATTATGTGCCAAGCTCATTAAAAAATGAAATAGATGTCTGTGAGTATAGTTCCCATTCTGTGTTATGCTCGTTAAAAAATAAAACTGACCTTGAGCAGTGTTTATTCTTGGTTTCAAGCTCGTTAAAAATTAAAACCGACTTTGAGCAGATTTCCTTTTTCATGTGAAGCTCATTAAAAAATGAAACAAATTCTTCCATTGTTTCAAGACTCAATTTTTGAATCTTCATTTCATCTGCTTGTAAAGTAGACGAAACAAAGCTTGGCGGGCATGTATCCTACATCTCTATATTGGGATTTAGCTACTTGACAGTTATATCGGGGACAAGTGCCAACCACTAGGCATCATGTTGGGAAATCACCCATCAATGGGAGTCATTTTGAGCATACTTTCTCTTAGTTTTGAGCTTGCTAAACCATGAAACAATATTTTGAGCATAGTTCCTATTCTATGTCAAGCTCATTAAAAATGAAGCAGATACCCTGAGCATTCTTTCAACCAATATCCGATCTCGTTAAAAATAGTAAGATGGTGTTGAGCTTAATTTTAATTTTTTGTGCTCTGGTTAAAACATGAAAAGTGGTTTGAGCTTACTTTATTGCTTTTTCATGCTCTAGATTCAAACATGAAAAAGGTTCTGAGTGCATTTTATATCTTTGGCGTACTCATTGAAAACTTAGTGAAGAGGTATCGAGCATACTTTTACTATTTTTCAGACTCATTAAAATTATATTATGAAAAGAGAACCCTAATAGAGTCCTCTTTAAGCTCTTTTCGGACTCTTAAATGTGAAAATATCGTTGAGTGAACTTGTCTTCTTCACGCTCATAAAAGGGCCTAAAGAGTCGTATTCCTGGTGATAGTTTACCCCTTTTTCGTACTAGGGGACACTACTTACAAAAAAGGTATAGTCCGGCCAATCATGATTGGAAGAGTACTCTTGGGCATTGGTTTATACTTTTTCGGGCCTCCGGGACTAAATTTACAAAAAAGTCCATTTTGGAGTCTTCTTATTCATTTCAGACTCTCTAAACATGAAACAATGAATGAGTTTACTTTCATCGGACTCATAAAATCAAACGATGAAGGACCCTTTCAGGGAATGAACCCCTCCTTTCTCAGGTTCATAAAACATATGAAAATGGACTCATCACTTAATGAGCTACAATGAGTGTTTGTTACCCTCTTTGAACTCTTAAAAATGAAAAAAGGTACTCATCCTTCCTGATGGGGAAATTAAGGAAAGAGTTTGTGTTTCATTGTATTTATGGCAGTACATAGTTACTCTTGAACATGGGACTCATTTGCATATGCATTTCAGTACTTGGGTAATCTGTTTGTCTTCGAATCCTGTTGATTACATGAGTCTTCTTACCTCATTTGAGTTGTCCAAGAATACTCCTCTTGTCAGTTGCATTAGGGGATTGGTATAATTCTCATGTCAATACTACCATGTCATGACATGCCCATGTTTAAGAGGTATTTTGTCATATGTTCATTATCTGCAGTCATTTTACCTTCTATCATGCCAGTCATCTCTAACTCAGTCTTGTATATTACTCTATTGTCCAACTTACTCTAAAACATCTATGATCATGTTTCATGTCGATGAAGGGGGATTCATCATGGCCATCCTTCGACGAGTCTATTCCTGTCGACTTCAACACCTCATCCAGGAATTAGACTTAGAAACTAAGTCAAGTACCTTGGGAATGCATGCCTCAATGGAATGTTACCTCGCTTTCAACATGAGTTCACATCATTAACTCTTGATTAAAATATTCTACTGAGTGTTCAACTCCAAGTCCTTTATTCACACTTGGGAGGATGTACTGAGATACCTTGGGAATCATTGACATCAATAGTGATTTCCCTCACACTTGTTAATAGTTAACATCAATGACTAGGAATCAAGTGGTTTATACCATGTTCAACGTCAAGACATTGTAATCACATGGTTATATTTGTATCGTTACGGGTTCGGCTTAAAGACCCTGGGTTATCTAATATTTTTCCCAGGTTGTGACGGAGTTTGTTTGAGTCATATTACACGGATCCACTCTTTATTGGTCGTGGTTGTATTATCATCTCATTATGGATCTATGCTTGTGTATAGTATCCATGATTGTGTTTAGTCAGTCTCTACTACCATGGATATACAATGTATTGGTCGGCAGCCATGTTTTGAGTCATGTGAAACTCGAGTCAGTTGTACAGCAGCAACTTCCAGCCAACATCCTTACCTTCACTTTCTTTACTTCGCAAAGCATTAACCTATCGCATTCCTCTAACTTCATGCTTTGCGGGTCATTTTGTTACACTGAAATCTTGTCATATTGATCCATGTGTCAACCTTATGCCTAATACCTAAAGTTCCCTCTGCTAAGCTGGACTGAAATTGAGGTTGTTCCTACCCTTTTTACCCTCTCTAGGTAGGTTGACGTTCTTACTCCTAAGGAAAGGTGTGTCGGCACTCTTTCCCTTCATGCAAGGCACGCCAGTGGTACTCTTTCCCCTCATGCAAGGTGCATCAATGATGTTTAGAGGTAAAAAAGAGAGGTTTGAAGCGCTTCTATAAGGTGGATGACGCGGAGGATCATCCCTACCATCTAGGTGAGGTGGAATTTCATTCCCTAACCTATGGGGAAGATCCCTTAGACCCCTCCTCCTAATACTCAACCTAATATATCCCTTTACCCTTATAAATTGAACCCTCTCTCCATTGTGAAGGGAGGAAGGACTATGGTACTCTTATGCTGGTGGAATTTCTAGGTGATCCCTATCAGCCTTTGGGAGGCAAGATCTCATCCTTTGGGAGGCTACTATCATCCTTTGGAGGATTGGCTTGGATTGTTGGATGGAATATTGCAGCGTTAAGGCTAGGTTGTGATGTTCTTTCCTATCTAATTCTATGTATCTCCTTGATTACAGTAATACAAACATCTTTCCAAAAACATTGTTGTGATAATGATGTTTAGAGATTTATTCCTTAACTATTAGCTTGGATCAATTCATGTTTAGATACGCATGTATTGTTTGCTTGTTTCTACTTGCTCTACAGGGTTTTGCAGTTCAAGATCTGAAGGCTCTGGATCTTGGATCAACAAAGAGAGAAGATGATTTGTAGACCTTGGGTAAGTGATCTATCTGTTAACTTTCATTTCTATTTGATCTAGGAAAGTAGTTTGTATTGTGTACTTTATTTGTTCTAGATCCACTTGGACTAGGGAGATCTGGCTTGAGTCCGCTTGAGTATATTTATCCACCAACAGGTTCTTAAGGGTTGTTTTGATGAGATCCTAAACCTCATGGCTACCAACTAGAGAAAAAAAAGTACCTTTCCTTCATAAATCTTGCAAAAAATCTCATATATATGACAAGAAACAGCTGTTAGTGAAAAAAACATATTAAACCCACGGAAGTAACAACAAGAAACCTAGCTAACTAATCCCCTACTCAGGTAACCAACCTAAACAACTTCTACCACTATCCCTCGACCCTTAACAAGAAAGTATGCAATCCCAATATTTGGACAAGTGAGTACAAGTAAGCAACAATCACACTTAAGAACCCTAAGAAAAAACAATAGAGTGTTATATTTAACAAGTCCTCATTACAAATAATCCTCCCTATATATAAAGAGAGTTTTGAGAGGTTAGGGTTAGGTTCGTGCCCTTATATAAAAAATATTTCGAGTTTACAAGACACTTGTCACTCTTGGAAAAGTGACAAGTGTTTCAAGTCAAATCATTTTTGAATTTTTTCAGAAATTTACTTTTGTCTTATATGAAATAGTATAATATTATTTTATAAAAAAGGGTTACAATTCGAGAGAAAGAAAATAGCTTTCAGAAAATCCTTAGAAGACACAAAATTTGGAGTGCCATGTCATCATAAGTTTCCTTAAAATTTGTGCCCGCATGGAACTCCGATGGTTGATCCTTGGTTGTTGCATACAAGTTTGGAAATTGGTGTCACTTTTGAATTTTTTCAAAAAGATACTTGTCTTGTAAAAAATTGTTTAATATTATTTTGCTAAAAACTAGTTATAATTCGAGGGAAAGAAATTGGCTTGGAGAAAAGGCTTCAAAGAGAAAAAAATTGGATTTCCATGTTATCATAATGTGCCTTATAATTTGTGCCCTCATGGCACTTTGTTGGTTAATCCTTAGTTGGTAGTTTCCTACAAGTTTTGAAATCAGTGTCACAAGGTCCTCCATATTGGCTGTCGGTTAACTGAGAATGATAACCCAAGGAGTGGGAGAAATCTAGATTGTTTTGGAGGGAAAGGAAGCTTTAGCATTGGTTTCCAAAAGAGAGGAAATGCTCAATGTTATAGCACTTTTTAGATATCATTTCATGCCCCCCTCGCTGCCTATATTGCTTCAAGCCTTGGTGAACAATGGCTTTAATTTTGGGCCAATTTGACACAAAGGGTCAATGGGTTTCAAAATTGAGTGGTTGTCCCGCCCAATTTAGTAGCCCCAAAATTGGTAACTTTTCCCATGATAGCGATCTTCTATCTACGATATTTTGAATATATTTCATTTGGTACAAATCAGGCTCAAGATGTGAGATTTGGCCTCAGAAAGGTGTCGACAAAATGTTGGTATAGGGGTTGCTTCTTAAAAACATTTATTCTAAAACTTAAATTCTAGGATGCAAAAAAACTATAGGCTTGAATCTGAAAGGGACTCTTTTTGTTTAATGAAATTTAGACCTGAAGGCCCCAAATTAGGCCTTATTTTAATGCTAGTATTTAGGCCAACAAACCCCCCTTGAAATATCTAGGAATTTGAAAGCGAACCTAGGGAAATTCTTTGAAAGGAATGGTTGTAGTCGTGTTTTGCTCTGTTTCTCTATCGTAGGCACAATTTGGCCTCCGAATGAGGTAGATATGGTAATAGTTTGTTTAGTGACTCTTATGGGAAAAATTCAAAATTTTAATCTGTAGCTTTAATCATACATATAATTTTTATTATTTAAAAAAAATTGTTGTATTTATTTACATTTTATACAAAACAAAATTTATATAAAATAAAATTTTAAAAGAAATAAAATAAAATAAAACAAGCTAGAAATTAAATTTTAACTAAAAACCTACCATGTATAAACGATACAATATAAATATTCATTAACAATATCAAAAGTTCTTTCATGCTTATGGAGGTTTTGGTTGTACAAACCTGCAAATAGAAAGTTAAATGAGCCATTGTGGAGACACGACCTGGGGATGTGGGACAAGAGTGAATAGTGAAGAGGACTTTGATCCATAGAACAGAGCTTGGAGCTTGGGTTTTTACTTAGGGCTTGGATATGGAGAGGGAAGGTTGTAAGTTCCAAACCCATTGCTCACAACAACAACAAAAATTCTTTCTAATAACCATTTCACCCATCCATAAAAAAAACAGCACTCCAAACCCAATAGTTAATCAATCTTAATATTGAATTCAAACCACCACTTTTACACATTCGTATTTCGGCCTATTTTCCATCATGCAACTAAAAAAAGACAAATTCAAATCAAAACTAGCACTAGGTTTGAACAAGCAACCAAAAAATCCATGAACAACCATTAAATACACCATTTAACCCAAAAAAATTATCCATCTAACACTTTATAAATCCTAAATTAGTGTAATCCAACAATTACTAAGGAAAACCAAGCCAACCCTTATCTGACATTTATTAAACATCAACTAGTATGGGATATTATTTAGGGGTACCTATTCAATGGTGTTCATGGAGGCATATTTGGATTTCTCTTTACCCATCTGCTAAATATTGAACCAAAGTTGCATATACTTCCTCTCCAACCTGTAAATGCCAAAATGGAGAAAATGGAGGATGAAAAGGGATTTTTATTTTTTTAATATCTTGCATGAGAGGCATGCGTGTCCTCTCCTCTCTTTTCTCCATTTTCTTTTTTAGTTTCCTTCTTTTATATATTTTGCATGAAAATGTCCTTACCTCTCTTTTCTCCATTTCTTCTCCCTCTTATTTTAATATTTTACCAAGTCAATAGGTTGATTTTTACTTTTAATTTTCCCAAAAAATATCATCGGGGAGGACCGAGAAGGATGTCGTTGAGATGGATTATGAATGGGGTGTAAAACATGTCATTGGAAAGGTCTCGACGAACCCATCATTAATTTATTGTTGACGAACTAATCCATTTTTATCTATGATATCAATTCTTCCTTGTAATATTTATTCCTAACCCTGATTGGTCGGTGGGGACGACAAGTTTCTCAACTTGCAAAGGTTTCTTTGTTGCCATATGACATATGTTTGAGGATAATGGAGCTTCGTTAGAAAGGTCTTGACGAGTACTTCACTGGCATGCAATCAATGCACTGTTATGAGGCTATCATGTGCCATTTTAACTCTCCTAAAACTCTACCATGAAAATTACTTGGACCATGCCCTTATAACACATACATAAAATTATGAGAGGTTTATCTAGGCTATACGATGCCAAAATGGGGAAATGAGGTATATTTTTATAAATATATTGGGATCAACTATAGCATGTAAACTCCAAATTTTTGGTTCAAAGTCGATAAATATCATCTTTTAAACCTTGAACTAATGAGACCAAAACACTAATTGAAAGTAGTCCTTATTTTGTGAAGGATCATTCTCAATGATCGAGAGTTGAAACCATGAATATCACACACCATTAGAGAGGTATTGTTATGTTGTATGTTGTCACCAGGTATAACTTTTTTTGGTGATCGAGATCATAAAATGAAGTGACCAGGAAGTCACAACTGTGCATTTTTTCCCTCTATAATACATGAAACTAGTGACCTTCGTTGATTGAGCATACAAAGTCAAAACTGAGCACATAAGGGATAATTGGAAATATTTGTTGAGAATAAGATGATACAATAATCAAAATAACTGAAAATTAAATAGAAAGTATTTTATAATCTATGTAAGACTTGGAACATGTGGACCCTACTTAGTGACCAGTGAAAGGGCTCAACGTTGAAAATTTTGCAAACTATGCTTATGTGTAAGGAAATCTGACCATATCGTCTTGGAAATAAAAAATGATAATATGGTACGGTTTCAAAACTTTGAAATAACCTCGAGGCACATTTTCCAAAGGTGAAAATAGTACGCTCTTGAAATTACCCAAACTAGGCCAAATTTATTCTTATTATGTGTCAACATGATCCTATTGGGAATTGTGGCCTTAGTTGTCATAAACATGACTCAAGTGTCTTATTAGGCTAAAACATACTAAAATATATAAAGTTCTTTTATCCATAATAACCTAAACCAAGTAAAAGTTCTTTTATCCATAATAACCTAAACCAAGTGTAAGAGACTTGACACATCTATTAACCTAAATAGTGAAATTTTCTTTTATTGAAGCAAGGTAAGCTAATAATGATAAATGATACTCTTTATGTGTTTGATAAGTCAATAATGATTTAAAATACCCAATATAAACTGACCCACTGATGTTATTTGGTGTGGAAAGATTCATATTAGGATGACTCCTCCACTTTCTTTAACTCTAACTAGAGTTTATAAGTCAACCTTCTTACCTTCTTGGAAAATATAAATATTGAAAACATCATGTTGAGCCCAAACTATGGGATAACATGCATGATAGGCATGAATACTTAGTCAAAAGTTTTACATTTTAAATTTATTGAGGTGGATGAGGCAGGGTGAAATCAAAATCAACGATAGTATGAGGACCATGTTTATTATTAGGGATAAACCAAAGAATGAAAGTGGTGCAATATGAGCATACATAATATTGTTTAACTAAGATTTACAAAAGATAAAAGGAAATGAATACTAACCCCGGTTTTGTTGAGTAATGTGACCCAAATGACATGGGTCCCACACCCGAATTATGGCTTAACTATGAGAATTGAGGCTTAAGGTGAACCTTGGATCAAGAGAGAGTCCCATGCATACCTTCGATTCTTGACACACAAACAAGTAAGCATGAGTTTTTTTGCAATTGGTGACCCAATGGAGAAGTGAACTAGCAATCAAATTGTTGCCAAGTGTTTTCACACTCACATAGGTAAAAAATGGGTGCTTTAGGCTTATGGAATCCAAGGTAGCAATCATGTAAGAAATTGGTTTTCACAACTCAGATGCGTGAAAGAACTAAGTAAAAATAAGTAAAAGAAAGTACAATCTAAATTGACCTAGGATAAACTTAGGAAATGGTCCTAAATGGTCATGCATGCAAGTCGTAAGCAAAAATGAATGCTGGTAAAAGTAAAATACAGTAAATGTAAATGTAAATATTTTTTACACACCAGAGAATAATATGTAAACAGACTTTTATCAACCAAATGTGGACAATACATAGGTGGAGAATACATTTGTTAAATGGGCCCTTGCAGCTGATGGTGAGTGTAGTTATTTGATGTCCAAACTGTCTCGTCTCTTACACAAGGTCACAATGGTGTCGTATCTCAATCGAGTGGAAGGAGTGAGAGGTAACTGAGGGTTACATGCTTCCAGGGAAATTTCAGCAGAATAAGAGTGCTTCAATGGAGAGATATGGAATGAGGGCCTCCACCCTTGTATTTATAGGAATTTTGACCAATGTATGATTTCCCATGGTTTTGTATGACCCAAAGTATTGCTCCATGGTATTAAAATTGGTAACTTTACCCTAGGTTTCAGGTGACCCGTGGTATTTTTCCAAGGTATAGGTATTTTCCCTCTCTTTTTTATTTTGAATGCATTTCCCCTTTTTCTTTTATTTTTTGTATTTTGGGCAATATTTTCTTGTTTTTTATGGGAAAATAAGTACTTTTATCCAAATGTGGTAAAATAAGTGTGAAGGTATGATGACCAAGGTATTGAGATAAGTGAACAAATTCATGGTGTTAACAGATTCCTCCCTCATGTGTGAGGCCAGGATCTCTTTGTATGGCCAACAGACATCATAGGACTTATGTTTCCAAAGGGAGAATGTGACCAATGTACGGAGAGATAGACACTGCGTCGAACAAGAGAACAAACTCGGTTTTTGTGCTACAAGGGCAATGTGGATAGATACAATCACTCAAAATGGATGAGGTACATATCACTATAAATAGATGGAAGAGGTGGGCATACCGATGCTCATATCAATGTGTCAATATACATAAATGATGAGGCCCATATGAGAACCCAAACAATACATAAATCATTGTTGTATACAACATAATGGTCCAATGAGGAATTATACATGGACAAATATGGTGGTCCAAATAACTCCTGATCTGAAGATATGATACTGGAAACTATGGGATGCACTAAGGGTGCATGACCTATACTGATGTGCTGGAATGACCAACAACTAGTGAAACTCAGGACACTGAGCTTCCGAATCTCAAAGGTACAATATACTGCAACTAGAACTAGATGTACTAGGAATCATAAAGGGATTCTAAAGACTATCTCCAATGCAGCCCAGATTCCCGGAAGGAACATGATAATGAATGGGTTACATAGTGACTTGCCAATGTGAAATAGTCAAAGGGAATTTGGGTGCTTAGACTAATAATGACTGGACCAATACCATGTACGAAACTCAACGATGTGAATAAGGAGATGATGGCGAGCACGTGAGAAATAACCACATAAAAGGGTAATAAGGTTAACTTCTAAATTGTCTGTGGGAACTCACTAATGATGGTGGTGAGGACAAGGTACATGGACCTCTGGGCCTATCTTCTTTTCTAGAGGAAAATAGGATAGGACCAGAGGTCCATGTACCTTGGCCTAAAGCTTTAGGTAAAGGATAGTTCCAATCATGAGCTTATGTTAGCCATCATGCAATCGGGTTTTAGGTTTACCAGGAAACATTTATACTAAATCCCTTTAAATTTACTTTAATCCATTGGATTTCACCTAATAACAGTCAAGCTTAACTCAATTCCATTCATGGTAATTCCAAGCAACAATTTTATTTTCAGGAAAGGCGCTCATTCAAAGGATTCTAGGATAACACTCCTTCAATCAATGACATGGTGACAAAAGCTAAATTTCATACTAAAATCAAGTAAGCCAAAACTAAAAGTGAACCAAGAATACTATGTCACTAAAATGAAAATACCAAAATCAAAAGGAAGGTTAAGAAACCTGCACTCATAACTAAAATGAAGCAAACCAAAAGCTTGAAATTGAAACAAAAGAAATATATATACAAGTAGAAAATTACATTGAGGTGGCATATGTATAGGAAGGATAAGGTTTCTCAAGAGTAAGAGAACTTTAGGTGGAAACCATTCACTAGGAATCATAACAGCTCACCAACTAGGGTTTTCAATCTGAAAGAATTGGTCCTTAAAACCTCATAAATCGTGTCAGGACCTAACCATGATCACTCAAACTTGTGGAGCTTAAAAGGGGCCTCATGTGCTTTGTCTTACCATTGTGGCTCTCTTATCAAATGAACGTTTGACAATGTCTTGTTTGCTTTAGAATTGTTGGAGTTCATCTTTTCTAACCTCGTGTAATTCAACTAGGTTGTCTAAATGATGTTGTAAAGGCCAAAAATCAGCTTCTGCCTTAGCAATAGCCAACCTCAATGCTAGAATTTGTAAGTGAATACGTAGGATTGCAATGGTTCCATACACCATAGTGTAAGGAATTTGGCTCGTACTTGTCTTGGGTGTGAGTCGATCAACCCATAAAGTAAAGCTTACTTTTTTATGCCAATCTCATTTGTTGTCTTTAATCATTCTCCTAAGGATTGTTAGGGCCATGTTAGTAACATTGTCTTAAGCTTTGTAAAACAATGATATAGTTTGCAATAGGTCATGTAGTATGTTTTGTTGAAGCTCGTGTCATAAAATTATAAAACAATTATATTATGATTAAGTATTGTTAGTTACAAGATAGGTAGTAGGAGTGATAATTGTATACCATATTGTTCCTACGATTCATATTCTAAAATATACAATGTTGATGCATGATAGAAAGTAATGGAAGATGTAATGTTTTAGAATTAATGGAATGAAATAGTTATTTATTTTGACTTAATTGTGTATGATTGTAGAATTGTGCATGAATTTGAATTTGTTTATATTGTTATGTTGAGTTATCTTTAGATGATGAAGAATGTAGGAAAGTTAAATGCTTATCAAACCTTAGCCTTATTTTGGTCTCAGTAATTCTTGTGAGTCTCGAGTGAGACTTTGGCCTTCCTGGGTAATGAAAATGTTGATTCTCATAGGGGTATTATTGGTTCTTGATTTAGAACCTAGGGTTTGAGTTTATGCCTACAAGGATTAAAATAAATTTTTCATTTGTTGATTTGACTCATCCATCACCCTAGGGGTAATAAGTGGAATAGTGGAAAAGTATACTTCCATAAGTGACACCTAAGTGAATCATGAAATCATATGCGAAAGTTGATCCCTTATTAGTTAATGATTCAACAATAGTCCCAAAGCAAGACAAAATGTTAAGCTCAATAAATTATACCACCTATTATTTAGTGTAGTTCCTAAATGATTTTGCCCACATTGTGAAATAGTTAGTATCAATCAAGATGAATATGTGACCTACACTAGAAGTTTTAGATATTGGCCCAATAAAATACATACCTCATCTCATGAAAGAGAATTGCACTTCAATGAGTTTAAGATGCACAAAAACTAACTTTTTTTATCAGTCAAATGTTGGTGAGATTCACATTTTCAAACTAGCAAATGGGCATCTTGAGGGAGGGAAGGCCAATTATAAAATGCATGAAAAACTTTTTTTGTAGTAGTATTAGCTGAAAAGTGACCTCCAAACTAGGGAAAGGGAAGTTCAAATCCATCTGGTACGGCCCTTTCGTTATTTCCAAAGTTTTAGAGAAAGGAGCCTACGAGCTCATGGACTATGATGGAATCTCCTTAGGACAACCTCGTAATGGGTTGTACCTGAAGAGGTACTATGCCTAGATCTCTCTTGGATAGTATCTTGTATATATGTATATTACTTGACTTTTAGTGTGCTTAAGTATTTTCAATATGGTTTTGAGTTTAGCGTCTGTATCTGTTTATACCATGTTTTGGTCATGCAGAGAAGATGGCTTTCTACAACTTTACTGATGGTGCTTGGTGCCACACCTTGAATCTTTCCTTAGCTGATTGGGTTCTCTATTCCCCAGCTTGCGATTTGGTCAGTTCAAAAGTGGTTTGTATTGGTCCCGCTACCAACAATATCGCCAAGTATCAAGCAGTCATAGGTCTTCTGACTGAAGCTGCCTCCCAAGATGTTCACAACTTGGTAGTCTTGATGGACTCACAACTTGTGGTTTATCATCTAAACCATGTCTATACCATTAGGAATCATGTGCTTCTTCTCTTCTGAAGGGTACGTTTATTAGAAAGGTCATTTGAAACTATCACCTGTAGGCATATCCCTAGGGAACATAATACAGTTGCCGACTCATTGGCAAATTACATCCTAGACTGGCATATTTCCCATTCATGACATGAAAATCAAACATGGTTCATTGTAAATAAACTATAAAAGACACATAAAACTCATGTAAAATACATTCACCATTTGAGACATATAAACACCCAAGTAGAAGTCTGTATATATATATATATATGAACATGTTTTACAAAAAATAGGTCACGAGACCTCATCTGAAGCACGTAGGCTTTCAGGTAAAAAATCATCATACAAAATTCCTGAAGCTATGTATCAACTTTCAGTGAATACATCATGCACTCATCATCTAACAATGCTCATGGTAACACATAACTGCCCGGGCTACTCTACGTAGCAGTCTGCTGAAACGACCCGGTACTCCCACAGTAGGCCTCTGGTACCTCAGTGGGAGGTCATCGATCGAGGCATCTGGGATGTCTAGAGTCAACCTCTCGAGGTTCTCCTCTAGCTCCCCTGTCACATCATCACCCTGTGGTACAAAACAAGCTCCGGCTCACCTGTCTAGTGGGGAGGATCCCCCAGGTCGTGCTACTCCGACATCTGCATGAAAATATTCAAGTCTTGTTACTAAACATAAAAAAAATATAAAACATCAAAACATAAAAACACAATTTCCATTTTAGGGTTTTTGTTTCTTACCGATATCACCCCACTATCCACTAGGTGGGAGCAGTAGGTTAGGGTCACCATTGAAGTCAGTTCCCGCATATGCATAGTCCTCCACCATGAGGATTTGATCTCTCAACCATCAAAAGAACAGGTCACTGAACTTTACCTTGCCCCTACCCACTCCAGTACAGGCCATAATCCGGACCCACCTCTGCATGCGAGGGTCCCGTGCCCTCAAATATGCATTAGAGGAAATTTCAACTCAAAATGGGCCTTTTAACTTTGATTCAAATTCCATGTCATCATGTGTTAGCCAATGAAATTTCTTTAAATTTGAAATATCGTATAGGTCTTAAACACTTTTTTAATATAAATTTAGGGATAGGTATCATAAAAAAAACTACGTTTTTTGTTTGTATTTTTTACATATGTCCCCGTGTTTTTACTCAAATTTCGATCGGGAGAGCTTGTTGGATGCGGAATTAAATTCCACATCCAACGAGTACCCACTCGCCATACTTTTGACGGAACCCGCTACCCCAAAAACAAGAAATACCTGAAAAAACGTGATGATGATGTCATCATCACATTTTTTCAGGTATTTCTTGTTTTTGGGGTAGCGGGTTCCGTCAAAAGTATGGCGAGTGGGTACTCGTTGGATGCGAAATTTAATTTCGCATCCAACGATCTCTCTCGATCGAAATTTGAGTAAAAACACAGGGATATATGTAAAAAATACAAACAAAAAAGTAGTTTTTTTCTTTTCTTCCTCCAAAATAATAAATATTATTTTATTATTTTAACTATTATTTTATTAATTCTTTTTAGGAGGCCCATTTTGAGTTGAAATTTTATCTAATGTAAATACCACCTGGGGTCTCATCTGTGGAACCCTCTCAAAAAATAAACAAGCTAGAATGGAACCGAAACCGAATTGCTTCAGCTCACCCTGCCGACACTTGGTCAGCTGATCCTTGAAGATTGGAAGTAGAGCCTCCACCCAGTTGAAAAATGTGGGCGCCATGGCCTCTATGGTGTAGAGTATATGCACTCTAGATGCCTGGTGTACCCCTTGGCTTCCCGCCACTCTCTGCATGGTAAAAAAAATAATCCGTAGAGGGCCATCCACCACTGCTTTTATGGGAATTTTCTTCCCCGATGTCCTGGTCCCAGGAATGCAATGGTGGTTTATCAACTCCTAAGTAGTAATGTCCCCTCCACGGGAACCAGTCAAAGAGATGGGAGCACCCCGTCTCGATAGGCCTGTCAAGAAGTAGATGTCCTCTACTTCAACTGTCAATAAGTGAGAACCAACCTCAAAATATTGTTGCTCTGGATTCCGCATCCGGAGCATATGTTCTAATAGTCGCTCATGTGACACCATGCTAGGTGTGCAGAAAAACTTTAAGAGTCCACAGTCTCTCAATGCAGCTATACAACCCACGTTTCGTTCATCAAAGGCATCGTCATTGTCATGTTGCCTCTCTTTCCATATTACCATTTTTTTATCAATGGGAACCTATTAAAAACCTTCACAAGACCAATTAGAAACATTCCCAATCATTCAAATCATCAAAAATGAGCTAGTTTTTATTGTGCATGCTTTTTTATTTACCCACAGTCGGCATCACCTGTGTCCCATTGAGGACAGGAGGTGGCACCGCCTATGCGCAGTGTTTTTGGCGCGGTTCTAGCAAGGTACCACTTATCCCACAAGGGATAAGAGCGGTGCCCACTTCCATGGTTTTAGGGCTTGCCTAATAAGCCCAAAACGCCACCAAAAATCAAAATTGAAAGCATGAAATGAAAGACTAGGGTCTAAGCTATTACCTGGAACTAATAGTGCGTGAATCCGACAGTAGATGCTCTCGATATCAACGATGAAAATATGGCCAAGAAAATGCTCCAAAGGCTATCCACTATGGGTAAATGGTAAAATGTTTTGATTTTTTACTATTTACATGAATTTTATATACATTTTAGGGTTTGACATGTTATAGTTTTGTTTTAAAATCATTTATTACTCATAATCTATTAGTCATAATCCTTTGATGTCAGTTATTGGAGAATTTAACGCTTATTTTTCAAGTCGTTGCAGGATAGAAGAGCGATAGCAGTAAAAGTTTTGGGAGTTCATTTTTGACTTTTTTGTACTACCATAAAATGAAAAAAGTCTTTTGAGCGTTTATTGTGACACTTTGGTCACGCTCCCCAAATTTAGCATCAAAGGTTCGAGTCCTTTTCTGATTCTTTTTAGACTCGTAAAATCTCTCATCGTGAAAAGAGACCTATTGGAGTTTTCTTTAAACTCTTTTCGGGCTCCTTAAATACAAAAATATTGTTGAGTGATCTTGTCTTCTTCACGCTCGTCAGAGAAATTGTAGAGTCATTCATCTGACGGTAGGTTATCACTTTTTCGGTTCAGGTGAACTATTTTACAAAAAAGGACCCTATGGAGTTTTCTCCCGTGGTCATTCAGACTCTCTAAACATGAACGATACCGAGTTAACTTTCATTAGACTCGTTAAATTAAACATTGAGAGTCCCTACTTTGGGAACGAACCCCTCCTCTCTCAGGTTCGTAAAACATATAATTTTGGAATTGTCTTTGGACGAGCTATAAAGAGTGTTTGTTACACTCTTTGAACTCATAAAACTGAAAAAGAGGCACTCATCAACCATGATGGGGAAAGTGGGAAGGGAATCATTTTGCAAATAAATGGTAGTAGTTTGTCGTTACCTTTGAACATGGCACTTGTCTGCATATCATTTCAGTCAATTGGGTATTTAACTTATCTCCATGACGATCCACTTTCATGAGTCATGTCACTCCTTTGAGTCTTTCAAAAGAATGCATTATCCACTGTCGCACTATGTGTTTGTCTGGTCTAGTCATGTTGCCAAGTCTTTTGTCGTGCCGCCTTATGTTCAAAGGGAAGTTGAGGAATTTTACCTTGGAAGTCAAAATAGTCTCTGTGTTAGTACTTTTGAGTCAGTCTTATGGTTACCTTGTTCACATCATTCCAGAACTTTGATTTGAGTTTCATGTCGTCGATGTGGGACTCATCATGGCCCTCCCTCGACGAGACTATTCTCGTCGACATCAGCTCATCATCCGGGAAATAGTCTTAGAAACAAAATTTAGTACCTTGAGATTTGTATGCCTCAATGGCAGATTCTCTCGCTCTTGACATAGGTTCACATAATTTACCTTTGATTGATAGAATTCACTAGGTGTTTGACACCAAGACATGTATTCATGCTCAATAGATTGTACTATAGTAGCTTGGGAATCATTGACATCAATGGTGATCTCCCTTGCACTTGTTAACGGTTCACATCATTGGCCGGTAATCAAGTGGTTTCTACCATGTTCGACTTTAGAACATTGTAATCACCTGGATAGAGTCGTACTTTGTGGAAGATGAGACAAAGACCCTGGGTATTTTTTTAGCGCTCATTGATTTCCCCAGGTTGCGATGGAGTTTTGTATATCTAGCATGGATCCACATTTGTATGGTCGTGGCTATGCTCAAATTTGCGTCTGTATGATATAGATCTATGTTGTATGTCTGGTAGCTATGTCCAAGTTTGAGTCCTTTATCACATGGATCTACGTTGTATTCTAGTATCCATGGTTGTTTATTCCTCATGGATCTGCCTTGTATTGGTCTGCAGCCATGAGTTGGTTACATTTGTCTATGAGTCAAAAGTATTGATGTACTATAGATGCCTACTCGACGACATTCTCCGACCGAGCTGACATTCTCACCACGAAGTGACAACTTGTTCTCTCAAAGCTCTCGCTTATCGTATCCCTCTAAGCCTCATGCTTTGGGGGGCATTCTGTTATACGTAAATCCTGTCACCATCATGTGATGAGATCTTTAACCCCTATGGTTGCCCTTAATCCCAAAACTTGGAGTGGAAAATTGCTTTGTTTGTCAATTCTAATTGAAAAAACCTAGCACCGCGCTTACCCTTTGGCTGATGAGAGGTACCTTGCTTAGCACCACCTATGTCCTGTTATAGAGAAGTGGTGCCACCGCCTATAGGCTTTGTTCTTAAAGCAGTTCTCACCTAAACCGCTCTGTCATAAGGGAACAAAAGTGGTACCCTGGGTACAATGGGAAAAAGAGAAGTTTCTCGAGGCTTCTAGATCATGAGCCTCATGTCCTCCCTTATCCCTATCAATATGGGTTAGTTTGAGCTCGAGATCCCCCTTGGTAGGATCTTGGAGCCACCTCACCCACAATTCTCTCAACTATCCCTATCCATTGAGCCCTATAAATACAAGCTCATATCCATAGTTGAGGGAGAGAACTAAATAGGTATTGTTATGCTATTGAATTGACTACCTAGTCCAAATCATTGGAGAGCATAGAGAGCAAGTTGGATCTTTTGGGGATGAAGTGTTTGTCTTGTGGAGGATTTTGTCGACACTAAGGCAATGGTTGTAAGCTTCTTCATTCATTCTTAATGCAAAGATGATTTTTGTCCCATATATCTGTTATTTTGATTTCACATGTATATGTTACTAGATTCCTTAGTCACTAGTATGGATGAGTAGATGATTTTCTGGTAGCTTTGATGTGCTTGTTTGTTTGACGCATTTGCAAGTACACAGGTTCGTGATCAAAGCAGTATTCCAGGTGTTTATAACATTCAGGGAAGGTCTTCATCCTTTGTTGTTCACTCATTTGTTATGGATCTGAACCATTCAGACCAGAGGAACAGCTTATGTCCGCAGAAGGTGCAATATTCCTGATAACAAATCTAGCGACTCCATTGGGGAACAAAGCAAATTTCAGTTGATCTGATCTTCCTCAGTCCTTGAACCCTTGTCCGAATCCAGGCTCCATCTCCAACTCTCTTCATTTAGATCTGCCATTTAACTTAGTGAATTTTGATTTGAAACTTTCAGATCTGAACTATTTCGACTTTATATGCTCTTTTTTACTGTCAATTCATCAATCTTTACCTTGATTTGATCAATTTCTAACTTGATTTCTCATTCTCCTTGTGTTTTGGATCTATCTAGGGAACCGCACATGTGTTGTTGGCAACAAGCGATGCCATCGCCTGAACTCTGTTAGCCATAAGCGGTGCCACCACCTGAGTCCCGTTATCTAGAAGCGATGCTCATCCAGAACTGCTCTGTCAAGACCCCTCCAGCGCGGTGCCAGGTAGGCCTTGTTCCAGAACTAGTTTTTTATCATTTTTTGCAAAAAATTGGATCTTGCTTGCTTTCAGCCCTGCACTGTCAAGCTTCTATGTTAGAATCTGTATGCTCATGGTTGAAAATTATGTGGTAAAAATTGGCTTGGTTGAAGAATTCAAAAGCTAGATTAGGCTTGTTGATTATTCATTTGCTTTCATGCTTGTTGGTGTGATTTTGAAAGGAATTTTTGAAAGCTTAGGTTTCAGTTAGTTCTCTTTTCGTATCTTTTATAAATACTGAAAGAAAAACCATTTGTTTATCATCTTAATTTCATTTTTTTTATACAGGACTTCTTTTTTCTTTTAAAAAAGAAATTTTTTTGATTGAGATTAGGTCATTACCATTACTGAGCATAGGGCATTGGATCTTTGATTAGCCTCACAATCTTTCAGGTTCTCTTTGTTCTTTTGTCTCTCTTGCACTAGTACTATCTCATCAAAAGAAAAATAGTGTAGTTTTAAGTTAGATCTATCTATGTTTCAAGAAAAATTGAAAAAATAGAGTGCATATGCATGTAGAGTGCTCGTTGTTTTTCTTTTAGGAAAAGAGACTCTTACCCCTTTGATTGCTTTCAAAAATAAAAATGAGTTTGGAATGTGTTTCTTGTCTTTAGATTTGATTTGTTCAAAGTAGTTGTTTGGGAATTTTTGGTTTTCAAAACAAAAAGAAAATACTCTCTTTCCCTCCCATATGTAGGCATACCACGAACGGTAAAGTGAAATATTTGCATCCACATTTTGCATGGTTTTACTTTTTCTTTCAAAATTCCATGCATTCACCTAACCGTCCACTTTAAAATTAACAGTATTTATAGGATAAAATTTACATAGCAATTTGAGTGATACGGTAGAGACATGTTCAGGCATCGTTAAGCGTAGGAGCTATCGTTACTCGTTCGCATTACATCCCAGTACTCCCGCAGTTCTTCCATGTATCGTCGATATATCGAATGGCCTTTCATGTACCCTTGAGGTATATAGAAAGGTACTTCACGTACTCGATTGTATATAGGAAGGGCCCTTGTGAATGGTTATGCATTAGACATCACTACTACCAATTTGAGCTCCCACGTACCTTGTGTATATCGGGAGACCCCACTAGGATACCTTATCTATCTGAGAAAGACCCTTTGGCCATCTTGCTTGGAGCCATACACTGAAAATAGAATTCAGGGAGATTACTACGTACATACCCTTGAGGTATATCATGAGTGGCACCTTCTTGACAATCCTGGTGAGAGACCTGACTATCTGAACTCCTCCTGTCATTTAAGTTTGCTTGTTTGGCCTATAGCTTGAGTAGGGAAATTTTTTGGTGTGTTTTCTAGTTTTGAGACCCTAGGTTAGATAGGAAATGTACAAACTAACTGAATTAAGATGGTCCAGAAGAGTACGAGGCTTGCCACCTGATTTTATTCCTGTTTCAGGAGAAAATCCTATGGAAGCTATCGACCAAGGAGCTGCTACCAACTCCCAAGTGGGAGAAAATGTGGTTGCAAAAAGTGGAGATCCATATCCTTCGCACACACTTCCCTTGGTCCAACAACCTTCTAGGGGTAATACTTCATTCCATTCTCCCATAGAAGGTCATGTTGATGATACTACCCATCCAGATTATGGTCCCAATGCTCCATTTTTGGATACCTCTATAGGACAGGCCATTGCCTCATTTGGCACCCATTTAAACTCTTCTGAAGAAGTTTCACCAAATGAAGAAGAACATAGAAAATACCAGGTAGTTATTATCCGTGCACAAGAAATTGAGAATAAAATAGATAACATATTGGGTACACCACCACCTCGTTCAGCAATTTTTCCTATGGGATATCGCTCACTTGCTGATTCTATGAGACCCATTTAACCTATTCTAGATCGCACTTTGACTCCACATAATCCAGGTCAAACTACCAACCCCACCACCTCCCATATTATGTCTGTTCCAAATCCTCCTGGGTCTTTCGCACCTGGGGCACAACATTCAATTCCTGTTTCATCAATACCTTCTAGTGTCGGGGGCAACCCCCGACACGACCTACGTTATATGTCACTAGAATTGTAGCTATTCATGGGTAGACCTCTAGTATAGAGAAATCTACAGTTTATGTCCCTCCTACCCACATGATTGTGGTTAACACCCCATCCATTTCAGGTCAACTCGTGGGGGCACAACCTGTAACCCATCAAACCTCTTGGGGGTATGGTTACACAGCAAATCAAGTACTTGTAGGAAACATTAATTACCAACCCAACCCTACAGGAATGCCTTATGCTGGAATTCCATATCCTAGTAATACTTTCACACCATGGGGGCAACCTAATTGGTCCTACATGCTAGCTATGGGAGGGATACCTATACATACTGCGGGGGGTGTCGGAGGACCACCATATGGAGGTCCTCCCCATGGGGGGCCTAATGGTCCTGGAGGTCCTGATGGCTTTCCTCCTTATGGTCCTAAAGGTCCTGGTGGTCCTGGGGGGCCTGGTGGCTTCCCTCCTAATGGTCTCAAAGGGTCTGGTGTCCCTCCTCCCAGTGGCTCCAGAGGTTTACCTCCCAAGGGTCCTGGGGCATCCGATGGTCCTCCTCCTGGTAGTCCCAATAGTCCTGGTGGTCCCAGAGGCCCTGGTGGTACTCCTCCTGGAGGTTTCGATGATCCTAATGGTCCTTATCCCAGAAATCAACCCCCTGCGGATGGATCTTCCAGTAGTTCTTCATCACAACAACCTGTCTATCATTCTATTTATGATCCTACTGGTGCTTATATGCCATATCAATACTACCAGTATGTGCAACCTAATCACCAGTTACCTTTCCTAACAACTTTGGACTTGCCTGATTTGTCCAAGCTGATTAATGATCCCATTCGATATAACCCCTCGTGGCCTCCCATTCCGGTAAAGTTACCATCAAACATTCCAAAGTTCAATGGGAATCAGGGAGATGATCCAAAAAACCATGTCATGACATTCCATCTGTGGTGTTCTTCGAACTCCCTTATGGATTATTCAGTTCGTTTAAGACTCTTCCAGTGAACTTTGACTGGTACTGCCGCGAAATGGTACATTGAACTTCCGCAACATTCATTTGTTGATTTTGTCTCGTTGGCAAATGTGTTTCTTACATGCTTTCAGCTTCCTATCTGTTATGAAATGGGTACAGATCTCTTAACTTCTCTGTGGCAGAACACCTCCACCCACATATCCAATCATATCCATGAGTGGAGAAGGCAGAGAAGACTTATTAAGACTCCTATCCCGGATCAATTGTTAGCTGATTGGTTTACTAAATCTTTGTTGCCTCTAATCGCCCGAGATGTGGCTATGGGCGGTGTTGTTACTGAAGAGCAAGCCATTAGTCAAGCCCAATATATGGACTTGGTCTATTCCCAGTCTGGAACATTGTATGACTTGATCCCTCAAGCTCCTCGCCAAGCACCAATCCTGCCAAGCCACCAGCAAAAACCCATGTTGATGGGATTGTTCGTTCAATCCAGTCCCCGTCGAAAGCAAAACCTTCCAAGCCACCCCAGACTTCCACCCTCACTCCTTCAACTCCTAAGGTTTCCATCAAGTTAAATTCCATTCAGAGTACTCAAACACCCAACAACAATAAAAAGAAAGGTAAAGCTAAAAACAAAAAACCTGGAAACCAACAGGAGAATCCAAAACCAACCATCAACGAGAACAATAAAGGGAAAAGAAAAGCAAAGTATCCATGTCTGCTATGCATAGGTGACCATTTCAAAAAAGAGTGTCCTCGTCGTGAAGAAATCACCCAAGAAGAAGAAGAAGCTATGGAAGTTATATTTTGGTATTTTTATCTATGTCTGACATTGTAATAAGTGACGAATCTATACATAAGAAGTTGTTGGGTTTTCTCCCTTGTGGTTTCCCAGGATAAAATTCTTGTGTATTTCTTTTGTGTTGTGATTTTTTGTCTTTCAGTGATCCTATTGCATATGGTTATGATGTTATGTTGGCGCAATCCTGACCAATAAAACCCAATTGACAAGGGTTCCACTCTATCGACGCTCAACACGCCGCGATCTCCCTGAGCATCATCCTAGACAGGTTTGACCCTGTCCAGCAACACTCGCGAAGTGGATGAGGTCTCACCCGAGATGTTTAAGGGAGAGTTGTCGAAACCAAGTTTCCACAGTATAGAGGAGGGTTCAGGCATCGACTGGTCATCAACTTAACTTCCAAATCTACTTTACTTACTGAACCATTCATCATGTTGTATTTGGTCATTCATCATTACTACAAATATACCAATGGGAAAAAACAAATCTAAAATATGTCAGCATCCATAAGCAGAAAGCATCGCATTATCCATTCATATGCAGATATATTTATCATTCAGCATCAGAATCACAACAAAGTAAAATAGGAAAAGAAAAGAGGCAACAGAAGCTCAGATCAACCCACATCACATTATATTAAATCCATAGAACAAATCGCAGATCAAATAGACATCAATCTAGTATTACATACAGAATTCATTCACCATGTATCTCTTCTCCCAAAAACTTATATCTCTTACATGCATAATTATTCTATTTATAGGCTTGTGCCTTTACATTCAAGGTCCACTTCTAACTAACTTCTAACAAACTTCTAACTAACTTAACCACCAAGGACCAATATTCTAAAGAAATGGTCAATAAGTACAAAAAGTGACATGAAAATATCAAAAAGTGGACTATTTTCTGCCTATCATGCTATCTTTTCCTTGCGCGGTGCCACGTGAGTATGCGCAGCATCCTATATGTTGTGCAACTCACTTATCTCCAACCCCTTGCCAACAGGCCCCCAACACAGTCTTGTGGCTCATCCTCGAGCCATGTCAGATGGACATGGTATACTCATTGGTCTTCATCTTGAAGTCATCGTATTGTTGAGAAATTTCGGTGACTTACGCTCTGACTTTCTTAGCAACATCCTGATATAGAAGTCGATCCTGCTTCAATGGGTGCTCCACTATCTTTGTATTGATTTCCTTCTTACCATCTTGCACAGCTTGTAGCGCAACAACAACTTTTTTCAACAGTTGGGGTCCAATCTCTTGGAACTCATCGAGCTAGTCATTGTGTTTTCGCTGTCGTTCCTGATCTTTTACCACCCACTGTTAGAGCTCCTTTAACTTGGTGGATCATGTGATTGACACAATGGGCGGCATGATCTGTAGTGATATCTTTAGTGTAGCCAACTGGTTCTCAGCTTCCGGCAATTGTGTTGTAAGTTGTTCTAGCTGCTCATCATTAACAATATTACCCCAAAATTGGGTCGTTACCTTGGCAATCTTCTTAGCATCTTGCTCTAGTTCATAAAATTGTGCTGCAATCTCTCCGATGGTGGTCTTGCGCTTCACAGCCTGCTTTGGTGGTGTGTCCAAGTATACCAAGGCATTTAGCGAGATGTTTCCTATCTAGAGCTGCACAATAAATTCCCCAAGTCACTTGCCCTTAGCATATGCATCCAGATCTACTTTGCTTTCGTGGATGTGTTGACAGGCCACATCAATAGCCGCTTCGACCTCACCCCTGCTAGCAACCAATGCCACCTTTCCAAAAACAAGGTGGTCGGTTTCCTATTTTAATGCAGTAATCTCTGTATCAGCTTTCCTCATCAGTGAGACTTTGCAGCTGGTGCAGTAAGGAAGTCACATCTGCATTTCCAGCATCGATTGCAGTTGGGGGAACCTAGATGTTCCTAGCCTATGGCTCGGTGCTAATCAACAGGAATTCCTGCACAGCGGTGGTCTCTGGTGCTCTTTGTAAAACATCATTATAAACAGAATCCAATTTGTTTCTTACCTCATCAAACCCTTCCTGGGTGGACTGTCGCATTGCATTCGTTGCTATATCATATTTATCTGTGACGGCCTTAATAAGTTGCTACAATTGGACCTCCAGCACTGATCTAGTACTAATGTCGGCATCCTCCTCCATTCTAACCTCATCGAGGAGGCTGTGTGCATCCGTATCAGTATCGATCGATGACTCTCCATCAGACTCAGGAAGACTCTACTTTTGGCGCAGAGGCTCTTCAGGGGCATCTGTAATTGGCCCCTCCGATACTTCATCTAAACTGACTAGATCACACCATTCTGGAGGCCAATCCTAAACCACTACTTCTAGTTCTTCATCCATCACCTTATAGGCCATGGGTAGCCATTATTTATCAGGGTCACGGTGTGCCTGGATCTGAATAGTGTGCGATCCAATGGTGATCTGCATAATCCGCTGATATTTTACTGCTGCTTCGGTGGATAACTTTGGGATTTTGACTGTTGTTGCTTGCAACGCCTCCCCATAGACCCAAAAGTCGATCGCACAATCTGTTTACCGACTGGCCTCCTCCACCCACCACAATTTTTGATACCATGCACCCTTACACACCTTGGCAGCTTCCACCGTCATTCCTTGGTAATCCTCTGGCTCCATCCAAGCCACTAACACGATCAAGATTAGTAGCTAACTATAAGAGAAAGGTTGCTCTCCAGCCTGAACTTTGACTGCATCCTCCATCAGCTTATTCAACAAAAAGAGGGACCAGTTCATTTAGACTCCCTCGGCGCATTTCTGTGCACATGCAATAACTCCTGAATTGCACTGAATAGGGAAATTCTTTCGAACAATCTTACTTACCAGTATTCGCGCACCAATACACATTGTTTTGTCATTGATTCTATTGATGCAATAGGCTCTTCTATCATGTTGCAAATCATATTGCTCCTTCAATAGAGTCGTTAGATGCTTATCATTATCTCTTCCTTCGAAATATTTTGATGGGTCTTCCCCATCCTTTGGAAATCCTGTAATATCAAAAATCAAATCCACCGTGAGTGTGATTGGTGTGTCCAACTACAGCATACCCCCATGAAAACACACCAAAATTTGTTTGACGCACACATTTTCTTTGTTCAACTGCCCAAAATGTGGCATGTTGATCAGCCCCATTAAGCCAGAGTTGTTCATTCCTTCTGCCCATGGATGCAGAATACATAGGATGGGTTCTCTTGCGACCGCTGGAAATGACTCATAGGGCTCATCCATGATGTCCATCCACAGTAACAAGTCATGGTCCTCATACTTCATCTTGACCAACGTAGGGATAATGTCAACAGTGTAGGTCATCCCTTTCGACAGCAGTGATAGTTTGGGTTGATACTTCTGATTTTTGGTCAAGCGTCGAGGTTTCGCACCAGGGCGGGTAGGAGCAATGTACCCTGGAATATCCTTCATAGAGATCCTTGTGTGAACTGTCGACTTGACCGCTCGCAAGCTAGAGGGCCCTGTCTGCTCAGTTCCTTCCCCTTGCACTCTAATGGAAGTTCTCATTTGTCGCTTATGTGGTGGTGTTGAACTTGGCTTCTAGGCCTTCCACTTCCCCTGCAAAATCGTTGATGATCCGACTGGAATGCTCATTATTTCTTAAGGATGGCAGTTGGTCGAGTCGAGGACTCATTCTCACTCTATACTTCTATTGTTTCAGGGGTACTAAGCATGTTGGACCAATATACCGCACACCCTCTATTTTACACTGCAACTCACACACTGCTCTCAACAAAACTCAGCTTCAACTGCTCTTTGCAATTCGACTCAACACAGCTCACTTGGTGGTTTTGGCCTACATTAAGGACATTCTTATAGCACGTGGTCCCTTAGTACAAAATCATCTACCTCCATCATACTGAATCCTGCATTAATCACCTAGATCCATCGTCGATTCTGTCCATCCAACGGTCGGATCATCCATAAATATAAAATGTTTCAACGAGCGCCACCGGCTAACTGCTTTCATTTATTGCTGATTCGACTATTTTGCAGCCCTGAGGCTACCACAGTTGGGCCAACAACACTATGCAACTAACTCCTATGTTTTCGCAACCGCTCCCTATTGATGCACCCTTCTCTCCTCTATCTACTGGTTTTTCTTTTGTTTTAGATCACAGTGCTTCAGTTAGTGCGCGGTTCTTCCCCCGACCGATAGGGCTTCAGGCAACTGCCATTCACAAGCTTTGGAAGTACCACACCATTTAACTGTTGTAATTGAACTGCACCCGCATAGGTGATAGAATTGACAAGGTATGGACCAAGCTAGTGCATTTGTAGCTTACATGGATGCTTCAAGAACTTGATGTCATATAGCAGCACCAAATCCCCTTGCTAAAAGTGTTTGTTCTTTATGTGGAGATCATGCCATGTCTTCTGTCATTCTTTCTCAACACGCTGGTGGAAACCCACAATGAAACGATCTTCGTCGAGTTGTATGAATTGCACTACACTCTCCTCTAGCGTAGCATCATCATCCATTCCTGTCGCAGCAGCAATGCACAGACTGGGAACGATGTATTCCATAGGCATAACTGCCTCTTACCCATATACCAATTTGAACATTGTTTGCCCCATAAATATTTTTCATGTGGTGCGATAGGCCCATAGTAGTGCAGGAATCTTCAGGTCCCAATCATCTCGGGTAGTATTACATACCTTGGTAACTGCGTGCTCCAATATTTTGTTGAATGCCTCCACCGTTCCATTTTCCTGCAGATGGTATGGTGTACTTTTGTTGTGTTGAACCTGCAATTCTTCTGTCAATGGTCTTATTGTGTGGTTGATAAAATGACTACCCTGGTCACTCATCAATATTCTCGGGCACCCAAACCGTGTCACAATATTCTTTAATAGAAATCTAGCTGTCGTCGCAGCAGTATAGTCCACAAATGGTGCAGCCTCTGCCCATCTCATCAAATAGTCCATCGCAGTGATTATGTAGCGTGCAGCAGTTCTTTTCCTAGGTGGATTGATTGGACCCACAATCTCTATTGCCCATTTATCAAAAGGTTGCAGAGTTACCTGGGATACTAGCTACATCTCATCCCACCACGATGGTTTTCCAATGCATTAACAGACATCGCAACTCCGCGCATAACCTACCTCATCATTATGAAGAGTGGGCCACCAAAGCCCTGCGTGAAGCACCTTCCGCACAGTAGCCCATCCTCCATAGTGTCCCCCAGTGATTCCAGCATGCGCTTCTTATAGAGACTACTCTTGTTCATGCGGGAGGACACATCACCACAAAATTTCATCAGGTCCCATCTTATACAAGTGTCCAGCAATCAACTGAAAATCAGAAGCTTTAAACACCAACTACTTCTTTTGACTTGTGGAAAGTTCTTTTGGTTCGACTCCCATTGTTAATAATTGGATGATTGGTGCATAATGGGCATCTTCCATGTCAACTCGGAACAACTGTGCATCCGGTGGTCCATCTTCAATGTTAGTATGTTCCTCGCCCGTCTCAATTCTGGACAAATGATCAGGACCAGCATTCAAGCGACCCAGCTTCACGATGATCTCAAATCAAATTCCTGAAAGAGGAGTAGCCATATGCATATCTTCCCCCCCAACACAGGCTTATTGACCAGATACTTCAAAGTTGAATGGTCAGTAAACATCCTAAAGTGACCTCCTAGAAGACAATGCCTAAATTTTTGCAGCGCATAAACCATCGCTAGCCCTTCGTGCTCCGTGGTTGTATAATTATTCTCTGCAAATGATAACTTTCGACTCAAAAAATCAATAAGGTGTTCCAAGTCGCCTTCCCCTAGCTATGCGAGCACTACTCCTAGCACAACAGAAGATGCATCAACATGAACGTAGAACTCCTTGTTCCCATCTGGGATACAAGTATGGTGTCGAATCCATCTTGGCCTTCAGCGTGTTGAAGCTACTCTGACACTCTAGACTCCACTCAAATAACGCGTCTTTCATCAATAATTTCTCCATAGGGGCATTATTCCCAACATAGCCTCTGATAAATTTGCAATAATATCTCATGTTCCACAAGGTTTCCTGAAGCATATTTACATTGGTCGGTGGGGGAAAACTCAAGATGAGAGATACCTTTACAGCGTCGACCAGTAACCCTTGGTTGCACACAATATGACCTACAGGATTCCAAATGGGGCGCAAAAAATGCACTTTTTTGAGTTCAACGCAATCTGGTGTTGGTGACACCTTTCCAACATCAGTCGAAGGTTGGCCAAATGATCCTTAATTAGACTATACATTGTCCAATCATCCATGTATAGATGTAAGAAATTTTGAATGAAATCCTTAAAAGCAACAACGACGACCCGAGAGAATACCGCAGGGGCATTCTTCAACCCAAAAGGCATCACTGTATATTGAAAGCATCCCCATTCAGTGACGAATGTTGTTTTATGTCGGTCCTCTTTAGCGATTCTAATCTAGTGATAACCTGAAAACCCTTCTGTAAAGGAATATATTTCTTTGATCGCCTACTCCTTCAAGTACCTCATCAATGAACGGTGTTGGAAACGAGTCATGCATACAGGCGTCGTTTAGTTTCCTGAGGTCGACGCAGATCTGAACTTCGCCAGTATTCTTGTCTTGGACCACCATAGGGTTGATCCATTCTGACTCTTTGACTAGTTGAATGATTCCAGCCTCCAACATATGATCAAGATCAGATTTGACTTTTTCTTTGTATCACAGGTTCAGACGATAGGGTCTCTGTCTCATAGGTTTGGCATCTAGATTCAGTGGAATTTTCATTTCCCCTAGGTCACCCAATATCCCCTTCATTTCTGAGAATTTTGTCAGAAACAGATCTTGAAACTCATGCAGGAGATTTGTGATCTTGGCCATGGTCTACTCATCCCAGTAGTCCCCAACATTTGTGAACTTCGGATTCTCATATGTCCCAATGTTAAATTTCTTAATATTCAGTAGCTGAGTCATGGGATCGGTTGGCACGTACAGTAATGCGACATCACGACTCCCTTCAGTCTCCGAAATATTAATTTTTTGTAACTTATTATCATCCTCCAGCTCACCAAAGAAGTTAAAGCACTCCATCCCCGATTGCATGTGGAAATCCGCATGTGGATCCACAGGATATGTGACTGGCACAACTCTTAAGACTACATCCTGAAGGATCTGAAGTGCATTGTGGACATATGGATTGGTGTCTACAAACTAAAAGTGTGGGATGAACAAACCGTCAACTCCTCCCAGGTATTTATTTCTCGGTGCAGCTTGATGGATATGTACCAGGACCTCAGCATCTCATCCAGGGTATGAATAAAAGCATGGACCCATTCATCCTTCGGTCGCGCTGCCATAGTGTTTGACACTCCTCCAAATGGTTGTTAGGGTCATTATTCCAACCATACCTCCCAATGTGGTACACCTGTGTAGTACCAAAATGGAATGTCATCATCCTGTGACATTGTGTCCATCCAGTAATCATTTTCTTATGATTTTCCCACCAACGAGCAGGTGTAGCCTTCAGTGCTTCGTCTAGTGCTAATAGTCATTGTGGCTCTGAGACTCTTTCCTCAAATATTTCTAAAAATGCATACAACTTGGGTAACCCTTTATATACTAGAAATTCAACAATTTCAGTTGCAACATGGCGCAGAGACTGTGTAATCAGACCACACTTTCTAAAGGATATCGCATGCATGCAGTTTCGCCAATTTTTTAGCGCAGCATCCGAATCAGAGCACGCATAGCTAGTGCTACGCCAACCAAGTTCCCTTTCTACAGTCGGGTGGATATAGTCTCCAGGTATGTTGTATGCATGATCCCACCCCTTGACAACTTCATCCTTCATAGGTTCAATGTATCTACGGCCCTCGGTCGAATTTATGGGTGCGATGACTCAAATGTCCTGGTTCTTGAATGTCATCATGCGCTTCTTAAAATTAATCATGGTCATATTGTCATTATCCCATCCAATCCCCAATAGTGTAGGATAGGATCCTTCCCCATTAACAACTTCAATCACATCAAAGTCAGCGTGTGTTTTCATACCTTCAACATCTAGAACCAAGTTCGTTACTCGTCCAATGGGTTGCACCTTAGCTTGGTTCGCCAATCGCAACTGCACAGGGGACCAACCCAACATTGCGCTCCCAATTTTCTACCAAGTCTGCTTAGTCAGGATGTTCACATTTGGCCCCAGGTCCAGGATGACTGAATCCACCTCATAGTCTCCAATCTAGATATTCATATGCATCTCTTTACCTATCTTTTTCTTTTGCAATGAGTTCATTGCAGATCCTTTTAGCTCCTTTCCTGAATGGTACAACAACCTCTCCATATCAACAAGAGCCTTGGGATCTTGTGCCAGTGCTAAGCATTTCTCAAGGAACTGCTGCAAGGTACCATGCTGCTGTGATGGTCCTGCTTCTAAGGATGAATCAAAAACGGATGGCATTTCATAAATGGGAAACTTACCAGGATTTCGTCCGATCACATCCCAAGTTTCAAAAAAAGTATTTTTTTCAGTCGCAATATCAAACGTCACTTTCTTCTTTCGAGCTAATAAAACTTGCGGTCGGGGTCCATCATCTCCCATCGTCACACCTTCATGAGTGACAATGGCGATGACGACATCCTGCATTCTGGGCTCTGCTGAAATTGTCGCATCAGTTGGACCTTGAGTCGATTTCATAGACAGAGTCTGAGCTAATGGTGGATTCTAGTTCACTGGTGGGTTCATCGGCTGATTCATGGTCTGGTTCTGGAGTGAAAATTGATTCTAGGCCTGGCTATGTAACTGGTTCTGGGCTGGTAGCTGATTCTAATTCTGCAACTAAGCTTGATTTTGTAACTACAGAATTTTTTTAGTTTTCCATCTTGTGATTAACTATGGGAAGTTCTCCACAGTATGATCAATTGTTGCATAGTATGTGCATGAGCACTACAATTGAGGATAGTCTCTCTGATACTGCCCAAATACTCCATAATTATAGCATTAGATAGATGCGCGACCTCATCCCCCTCCTCATCCAAAACCTCCTCCTCTACCTTGGAATCCTCCATGGAATCCCCCTTGTTGTGGGTACTATGGCTGAACTACCCGTTGTGGTGGGGGATTCGATTGTTGAACATAGTGTGAACTGCGGTTGTGGCACAAACTGTCGTTGCGGCTGCAGTGGAAAAAATTGCATCGATGGTGGTGATGTGTACTGTAGTTGTGGTTGATAATTGACCATCTGAGGCTGCGACTATGATTGATGGACTACACAGTGGCCTTCCCCCTTCACAAAATATGAGTCATAAGTTTTGTCCTGAAGCAGATCATATGCCCAACAGTTTTTATACTCATGCCCGACTGAGCGACAGAATGAACAATATAAAGTGGCAGGATTTGACACCATATTTTTCATATAGCTACATTCCTCATGTCGATGTCCATCGACTTGGCAGATGCACCACCAAGGTATACCACTGCTACTCAACAGGTTTGGAGCTCCGGATAACAAGTAGTTTCTAAAGTCGAGGCACATATATTTGGTGTGGCCATCTGCATGACACCGAATACACCAAATATCTACACGTTCCTTCCCTTTCTTGATATCCTACAGCTAGAGTGTGAGGTTCGCTAGCTGCACTTGAATTCGATTCATCCTGGCTGCACTCTCCCCGATAGGTGAAGCTTCGAGCTTTATCGCAATTTCCAGGGCTTTGCTCTATCTCATTATCTTTTACTGCCTCAATGGTTGTCAGATATGAGAAACCAATGTCGCAATAAACCATTTTTTATGTTGGACATTGCTCATAGAAAAATTGACTTTGGCCATCAGTCTTTTGAACCTTTGATCGAAGTCCCATACGGTCTCATTAGGGAATTTCTTAATTTCCTTCAGCTCTGTAATGTATTGTGCTTCCGACTTCGATTTTATGAATTCCTTGATTAGTCCCGTCCGGATCTCATTCAATGTCTTCGTCAGAGTCCCATGAGGAACTTGGATAAACTTCATAAGCCAATCGAGTGTGCGACCCCTCAGAGTAGTCGCTAACTTCCCTTTCTTTACATCATCATCAGTGGCATGTCTAACAGTCCATACTGCTTCACATAAAAACCAGTACTGCTCGGTATCATCGGTCCTATTTCCATGGAATAAGGGTAGCTTCATGTCGTCGCCCACCATCCTGGGTCTCCTTCCTACAGATGTTGATCTATTACTAGATTGTTTCTGGCACGTCGGACAAGTCGACGTGGGACTTGGAGTTTTTCGTGAGTTTGGAGCAGTGCATGGAGGCATGGGTACGTTGCTACTAGGGTTTGATCTTATCGTCATTTTGGGCATATCCTAGGCCTGGTTGTCCTCGTGGTCACTGTAGGGTCCCTTCATCCTGTGTGGTTGTCCTTCGTGATCTTGCGTCCTGATCGCAGCAGGACCTTCCCCTATCCTCTACCTCTTCTCTAGTTGGAACCTTGCTCCTCCCCTTGTACAACCACTTCCTTCCTCGGCTTCCCTCACAATCTCATCGAAACTTGCACCCATCTACCCGTTACCTTCTCATCTGTCTTCCCCCTTAGTCATGGTATCCACAGCCTCCATACACTAGGGTGCTACAACTCTAGGTGCATCTTGACTATACCCTTTTCGCAAACCAGCATTTTAATCGACAATTGAAGCGATAGTAAGAACCTACCTCTAGGTCCATTGAAGAATTTCCTCTATGATTCACTGTAATATTTATTAGTGTCGACAGTGAACTCGATGATATATCCCTCTAGGATACTATCCAACTAGACCTCGACAACGCGCGTCGCTCTGTTATCGGTTTCCTGCAACTCCTAGATTAGTCCAGGGCTCCAGGCCGTCGGTTCTCCTCCTTGAAATTTTGTCTTCTTGTATGTGAATCACACTAGCCACTGATACAATATGATAGGGAACTCATCGAAGAAGTATTCATGTGTACCGTTGTGGATGTATCTTGCTAACCACTTCTTTATTGTCAACCCAGGGTTCTGATTTTCTGCCTCGGTGAATTCTCTCAGGTTTTGATCAAACTAATCTTGAACTTCTGGTCACGTTGGATTCCACATCCATTGTTGGGTAACCATTTTTCGAGTGCCGCATACCCTCCTCTCAATCACAACGAGTTCTGGCAATGGAACCATTTGTTGATGCAATCCCGACCAACAAAACCCAGTCAACAGGGGTTCCATTGTGTCGACGTTCAACAAACCGCTATCTTCCTGAGCATCGACCCAGATAGGTTTGACCCTATCCAGCAACACCCATGGATTGGATGAGGTCTCACCCAAGATTTTCAAGGGAGAGCTGTTGGAACCAAGTTTCTGCAGTATAGAGGAGGGTTGGGGAATCAGCTGGTCATCAACTTAATTTCCAAATCTACTTTAATTACTGAACCATTCATCATGTTGTATTTGGTCATTCATCATTACTGCAGATCTACCAGTGGCAAAAATAGATCTAAAATATGACAGCATCCATAACCAGAAAGCATCGCATTATCCATTCATATGCAAATCTATTCAGCATTCAGCATCAGAATCATAGCAAAGTAAAACAAGAAAAGAAAAGAGGAAACAGAAGCTCAGATCAACCCACATCACATTATATTAAATCCACAGAACAAATCGCAGATCAAATAGACATCGATCTAGTATTACATCCAGAATTCATTCACCGTGTATCTCTTCTCCCAAAAACTTATATCTCTTACATGCATAATTCTTCTATTTATAGGCTTGCGTCGTTACATTCAAGGTCCACTTCTAACTAACTTCTAACAAATTTCTAACTAAGTTAACCACCAAGGACCAATATTCAAACAAATGGTCAATAAGTACAAAAATTGACATGAAAATATAAAAAATGGACTATTTTCCTCCTATTGCGTTATCTTTTCTTTGCACGGTGCCACGTGAGTATGCGCAACATCCTAGATGCTGCACAACTCACTTATCTCCAAACCCTTGCCAACATGTTATGATGCTAAATGTTTTAATATATTGAATAACCATTAAAAATATAACATGGTATTAGATCCACCTTGAAAGAAGGCACTGTGCAGCTGAAATACTGCTACAATTGCAGCTACTGGAGATTAGGGTTTCGTGCTTGAAAAACCCTAGGAGGAAAAATCTAGTCATCTTGGCATTTTTAGTATAACTCGAGTTTGGATGAGGATCCAGAGCTGAAACTTGGACAAGATGAAAATAAAATCTTGATGTACCTTGTGTACAAGTTTCAGCCTTAGAATCTATATACTTGAGGAGATATAATCCCTCTATTAGGATTTATAATCCTCCCTTGACCAAATTGTCTATTAGATTATTTTAGCCTAACTTAGGAGTATTTTATTATTATTTGGGTCCACTAGTACCGTTGGGTCCACTTGGCCTATTGGGGCCACATGTACTAGTTACTAGAGTGTGAGGAACACCGATAGAGGCTAACTTCCACTGACTGCACTTGCATGCATTAGTTTAGGTGCCTCCTAGGCCAATCCCTACATTTTAGTAGCCACTGGGAGTCCCGGCACCAACCTCCTTCAGTCAGTTGGAGTTGGAACTAGTTAAGCCTAGTTATTCTTCAGTTACTTTTAGTTAGATCACAATCAGTTAAGTTAGCACTAGTTATGCATGGCTTGATGTGGGTAAGGCGCCTTTTCTCACCTACCTCTTCAGTTAGACTGAGTTAACTGATTATAACTGATTATGTGACTTGATTAGACATCTGGAGTTAACCACTTGGAATCCAATAGTGATTTAGACATATTTAGCTATCCATGTAGTTAGATACAGTCACATCCAGTTGGGAGATTCAAATTCATCCCTGATGATTCGAATTATTTTCCTATGTAACACTATTGTAACACCGAATTATGTAATGAAGATAATACTGTAATTCTCTGAGCAATACTTGTCTGTTTCCTATGAGATTTCATTTGTTCAGTTTGTATAATTCATTCCTATTCATTGCATCAATAATTTGGACTCATTGCTTGATGATTTAAATGGCACAGCATTTCTAACACCCTCCAAAATAGGGTTTCTACCTCTTGTAGAATTAAGTCTTAAATAGGTGACCTAGGGATAATTGTTATATCTAGGGATAGGAAGATCCAAATTGAATTTCGTAAGATTATTCAAGTAGGGAATGAACTTTAGTTTTTTTGGTGCAAGTTTCAGACGTAGAACTTGAAACAGTGACATGTGGAAGTCCGTACAAGTTCGTTATACCGAACTAGTCCATAACCAGGTCATCTTGGGAAATTTATCATAAGTTCCACTTGGTGTATCGAATATTTCTCTAACCTATGGGGTTGGAAAGAAGAAAAATAAGGATACCTCAGGACAAATTTTTAGACCTTTAGGAGAAGAATTCAGAGATACATCATAATTAAGACAGGACATTGCGGGAAGGAACTAAGGCATCAAGTTTTTGGAGTTTCCCTCCATGGAATTTGGAAAAGGACCTCAGTAGATAACTCGCCTCAAGGAGATGTGTATTTCTATCTAGAGAGAAGTTCAAAATTCCAACTTTGAAAAATTAGGGTTTCTCTATGGAACCCTAATTCAGCTAGATCTAGAATCAGATTGGGCATCTCAAAATGGTAAGATCTATTTCCATTTAAGATTCTCATATCAAGATGATGCATCACACCAAGCTTGATGATAATCTTGAAGGATCAGATAACTTCTGAACATGGAAGTGTAGAATCCCTCTCATTATAGAAGAGAATGACTTGGATAGATACATCAATGAGGAGGTTTCAGAACCAGAGGGAGAAGAAGCAAGGAAAAATCACAAGAAGAACATGATAAGAGCTAAAATGATTATTGTAGAATCCATCAAGGATAACCTCACCCCTTGTGTATCATCATTGAAGACTCCTAAGAATATTTTCAATGCTTTAACCAAGCTATTTGAAGCAAAGAACATCAACCGAAAGATGACCTAGAGGAATCAACTCAAGAATGTGAAGATCCAACATTCAAAAACCATTCAGTCTTACTTCACAAGGGTTTCTCATATCAAGGTACAACTAGAGACCATTGAAGAAAATATTGAAGAAGGAGAGATCTTGATCACCACCTTGAATGGATTTCCAAGGTCATGGGACTCATTCATTCAAGGGATATGCGCTAGAAAGAAACTAATCAAGTTCAGAAAACTGTAGTAGGAATGCACTCAAGAAGGAGCTCGATTAGTATCAAGAGAAGAGAATATGGGAGCAAGTGATGATAAATCTCTAACAACTCAGGAAAATAAGAATGAAGACAAGAGGGAGGATCACTCACAAAAGACCCAAGAAATTCCAAAAGAATCATAGATCAAGAAGGGACTACACAAATATTAGATGCTACACATGTGATGAGAAAGGCCACTTCTCAAGAGATTGTCCCATAAACAAGGATCCTCCAAGGAAAGTAAAAAGAAAAGGCATCATGCTCACACTATTGAAGATGATTAACCAGTCAAGAAGAGAACAAGGGAGGACTCCTCGAGTGATGAGGAATATGTACTTTGATCCAAAAGGATTCAACCCACGATGAAGAAGAACTTCTTATCCATCTCACCATTGGATAAGAAGGGATGCAGTTGTGATTAATGAAGAGGAAGGGACACCCAGATCTATGATATAGAAGACTTTCTCAGCACTACCAATCATGACCAAGACAAACATAGGTCCTCCGAATTAGATGATGAAGAAAAGCACACTGTCAGAGACTCCATCAATTCTTGCAAGGAGACAAAGATAAGTGCTTAAATTGTCATTTCCTATATATATACAATTACTTAAATGATATTTTTTAGTTGTGTACATATTTATGTTCAGTTGATGTATTATGCATGTTTAAGTGTCTGCATTTATTAACAATTTACTACTAACTTTCATGTGATGGGTAAGTATCCTATGGTGTTATACAATAATTGCTACTTATCTAGAATGAAACCTCTTTGCTGGCATATTGGGAGTAGTTCACACTCTTAATAATGTCCTGGTACAAATGGAAGGCATCTAGAAAGTTACCATATGTATACAAGATATGGATAAAAAATTTATTGGCTAAGATTGTTACATAATTTTGTGACATGTGTCTTTTTGCATAAGAACTTGTCATTATTAATATGTTTTGAAAAATATGAAATGTTTCTAATCATGTAACTAAACTTGACTTGTAGGAAGGATCGTATGCAATCACCTACAAGAGAAGAATGATGAGGCATGTTCCAAAGAACAAGTGATGATGGATCAACCATAACACTCAAATAAAATTCACTACAACAAAGTACATGAAGAGGAACCTAATATGACCGAGCCACAGAAACCTATAGATCCACCTCAAGAGGTGGACATCCAAAAGAGAAGGCCAGCTTGGGCACGAGAGATCGTCCAAGATGAAGAAAAGTATGGTGCTCTAGACAAGACTTCTAGAGAAAGTAAGAGGCCTCGGACACACTCTAGTTATGTGGCACTATTCTGTGACATCATTGATGCAAATCCTTCCAGCTATGAAGAAGAAGTCAAGAAGAAAGAATGGAAGGAGGCTATGATCGAATAGTATTAATTGATCATGGAGAATGATGTTCAGGATGTGATTCTAAGACCTAAAAATAAGTCTGTAGTGTCTTCCATGTGGATATAGAAGATCAAGCATGTAGCAGAGGAGGATACATGTCACTCTAGTGCAGAATGACTCAATCCAAAGAGTACAAGATATAGAGGAGGATCGTGCTCCACTTAAGAGGGATTGACTACAGTAGATCTCAAATTTCATGAATCTTGACATTATTCTTGGGATCAGAGGTGTGGAAAATTCCATAGGATATTTTTCCTTAGCTAAGGAAAACATGTGGTCGAGATGTTGGATTGCAAGGCTACACCGATGACATCAAACTAGAATTTGTTGAGCTATCCTAATTCAGAGATAATTGATGATTGGTTCGTTTAAGTAACTGACATATGATTTGTGATGAATACATGGAGCCAGTACATGGTGGAGTCGATACATGTTTACATGGTTGCGGCAAAGCACATGATGAGGTACTTGGAGGGTACAAATGGGTATGGCCTTAGATATGTGAGAGATTAGAGGATCTGCCTACATGATATGTTGCTTTGATTGGGCTAGTAGTGTTACAAATAGGAAGAGAAATTCACGGTGTTGCTTGAGCTTGCGGTCTGGTATGATTTTTTGGTGAAGAAAGAAGTAGACAAGCATAGCACTGAGTAAAATTGAGGGAGAGTATATTGCAACTTGTTTAGCAAGTTGTGAGTTAGTGTGGCTTCAGAAGCTACTTGTGGGATGGTTCGATGTCAAGTTGGAGATGACTTGTGTGTTGCATAACATCGAGATCTGATATCACTATATTAGGGATATGGTGCAGAGAGGAGCAATGAAGCTCCAATATGTTGTGACATATGTGAAAATATTCGATGTCTTGACCAAGCCTCTAGCGAGAGTGAAGTTGAAATACTTCAGGAATAATCTTGGAGTTGTGCATATCTACGTCCATTGCGAGAAGAAATTCCTAGATGATGCTAGGCCTACATTCAGTATGAAACAAGATTGACCCTGCATAGATCTGCATTCAGTATGAAATAGTATGGACCCTACGAAGACATCTAGTATGAAATAGGACTGGCTCTGTGAAGTCCTAAATGGTACTAGGCCTGCATTTAGTATGAAACGGGACTGGCCATGTAGATATCCACATTCAATATTAACAGGATTGAACCTACAAACACATCCAGTATGAAAAATGATTGGCTCTATGTAGTCCTAGATAGTGCTAGTCCTGCATTCAGTATGAAACATGATTAACCCTATAGAGATTTGCATTTAGTATGAAAAAGGACTAATCCTACGAAGGAATCCAGTATAAAAAAGTACTGGCACTATAGATATCTGCATTCAATATGAAACGAGACTAGAACTGCAGAGATCTGCATTTAGTATGAAACAATACTGGCCCTACAAAGGCATCCAGTATGAAAAAGGATTGGCACTGCAGAGATCCGCATTCAGTATGAAACAAGGTTGACCCTTTCAAAGGAATCCAGTATGAAAAAGGACTAGCACTATAGATATCCACATTTAGTATCAAATAGGACTGACCCTGCAAAGGCATTCATTATGAAACACGATTGACACTGAAGAGATATGCATTCAGTATGAAACAAGATTGAAACTATAGAGATATGCATCAGGTGTGAAACATAGTTTTCACTACAAGGTAAATCCAATTGAAAAAGGATTGGTACTGTATAAGGTACATCCAGCATGAAAAAGGGATGGCACTAGACATATATGTTAATGAATCCCTAGATGGGATCTAGGTCTACATTCAGCATGAAAAAGGGTTGGCTCTATGGAACTTTGAGGACATATAGATTCAAGAGATGACACTAGTCAATGGTCAACAAGAAGAGAGTTGTTGCAGTCATGATGATGATCTAGAGTGATGATGATCCAGTGATAATGATCTAGCGACAATGATTGTGAGTGATGATGATCCAATAATGATGACGTCCAAAGATTTTGTCCAGGTTTGGTGACGATTGGGTCATAAGAATACCTTCCTTGTTAAGAGGGACTGTTGTTGTAAATGTAACTTCAGAAGATATTATTCATTGTATTATTTGTGATATTATTATTATATTTTATTGTACTTCTATTGTACCTCCTTTTAGGGATGTTTTCCCTCCGATCGAAAGGTATAATTATTTTAATTAGTCATGTAAAGAGCCGAGGTGAAACCTCCATTATAAGTCGAGGCAATAGTCCCCAATGAAATAATTAAAATGTATTTTTGGTCTCCCACAAGGACTGGTCAGCTCAATCAGTCCAGAATTTGGCCATGTTGGACCAAAACGTCACACACATGATTAATATAAATAGGGAGGCACACTCCCTCATTTGTACACACTACAAGCTCAAGTAAGTTCGCTCCAAGAGAGAGAAAGACGAGTAAGTTCTATGTGGAAGAGAAGAAAAAGAAGCTATGGAATTTATACTATCTTTTGGTCATTCTATCTTCGTCTAACATTGTACTAAGTGAAAAATCTATACAAAAGACTCTTGTTGGATTTTCTCCCTTGTGTTTTCCCAAGATAAAATTGTTGTGTCTTTCTTTTGTGTTGTGCTTGTCTATCTTTCAATGATCCTATCACATATGGTTATGATGTTATGATGCTAAATTTTTTAAGATATTGAATAACCATTAAAAATATATTACTTTGCCATTCAACATATATTTTACATTTTGATTCGTTGTATTCATGTAGTAAAGAAACAAGTTGTTCGCAGATGGTTGCAAAGAGGTTGGGATTTTACCCAAGGTATAGGTAAAGCATTGATTGAAATTGTGACCTAGATTACCCTCATGGATGGATATGGTAGTGAATTCCCTGGGTAGGGAATCAACATCATCTTCCCCTTGAAAACATTTCCTAAAATCTAGGGCCATAGTACCCCAATCCAAAATAAAATAATTGGGAATCAAGTGATACCATATCCTTACCTCTCCTTCAAAAGTTTTTATGAACAATCAAATGATCGCATCAAGGATTGTTATGTGAATGAGTGATAATGTATCATAAAAGTTTTGGATATGTTCCTCGGCATTCAATACACCAAGGACACTGAACTGAAAGACCTGAATTGTTGCATCTGTAGGTATACCATGTAAAGTATAGGCTAAGGCTAAAGGGTCCCTTGGTTTACAAATATTTTCCATTGGATTGGAAATCGAAGGAAAAACAACACTTGTTGCAAAAATTGTAGTAATAATCTAGGATTTGCAATTATTGATGAATTTATTATTGTTTGTTTCAGTATGGGGTTCTGAAACTTAGAGGAAGAGGAAGATAATGACTCAACTTGTATGATAGGTATAATGAGCTTCCCTAGTTTCCCAAATGTATGTGACTCTCCACTTGTTACTTTTCAAGAGCTTTGGCTTCTTGTGATCCTAGGGGACACTATTTCCCTAGTTTTAGGATGATTGCAACCCTCCAACTTGCGAGTGAATTAGGTAATGTGATCGAGGTCACAAGGGTGATGTCACTAACTCTTGTTTTTATAGAAAATGCATGATATGAACCAAACTATACAAATATCTTGTTTTAGGGCTTTTCTTCCAAGGGAAGAGTAACGTCTGAGAGTGAAATGACTTCTTCAACTAAGGTTGAAAAGTAGAGGCAAGAAAAGACAAATATACAAAATTATTTTGATGGTATTTATGGTTCCCTAATTGAACAAAAATAAAAAGGCCCACTTAACTATAACACCTACCAAAGAAATCCAATAAATATCTTATGTCTTATCTTTTGTGTTGAAAGATGGAGAAATGATTAGGATTAGTGATCTAAAAACTGTAATTAGAGATTATAAGTTTGATCCTTAATAGTAAAAAAAATAAAATACGTGCAAAGAAAACAAGATTTGTAACTTTCCCCATTGGAGTCGTCAAGAATGGGGGGTGTTATAAGTAAAAGTAATTTGTTGAGATAGATTCCATCGATAGAGTTTATTATGGCATACTTGGTAAACCGATGAGAAGAAAAGGATACCCACACCTTGGATTGTTTTTTTTTAATAAAAGGGGAAGAAAGAGAGGAGAGGGACTTGAGTGCAAGTCCCCTTAAGACCACCCACATTGGGAATTGTCCTCCCTCAACTTCCTAGACGGATCGAATGGGAAAGATGTATTAAAATGAGGCATGAATTTGAAAGGTTAGTCCACTGTATTTTTAAACTAACACGTTAATAAGGCAACAACAATCTGATCATTATCTTTTAGGCTAAAAAATTGGGCTAAATTGACTCCCGAAGTCCACCAAGATCTTGAACAAGTTAGCTATTTAGATGAACTTACAATTTTCTTATAAAATTTGGTAAAAATGGGGTACATAAAAACATCACCCATGTTATTATTATGGCTGGAAATTATGGGCCATGAACAAAAGATATGGACAACAATTTGTCCAAGCCAAATTCAGCCTGAAAACAAGCCCAAAATCATTCAGAAAGTATTATGGGCAAGCTATGAAATGGGATAAGTTGAAGAAAATGAATCTAAAAATTATAACTAGCCAATAAGATGGATGGAACAACCTTACGAAAAAATTGTAACGGCTAGAAATCAAACAAAATCTAAACAAAAGACTTCATATATTTTTGTATCCCTACTTTGTGGTTTTGTGTTTGGATGTTCTATGACATTTTTGTGGGGGGCCTTTAGGGGAATCCACCTCAAATTTTGAAATCAATGCTAAAATATACAAACAAACAATGGTGGTTCACCCTCCCTATTGAACTTGGCATTAGCCGTAGCAGGTATGATGACAAGGAGACCCAAACATCACCCATTATATGGGTTATGCAAATGTATCCTTTAAATCAAGTGGCGTGGCACTAATGAAATGTAAGAAAGAAAACACTTTGAAATTTAAACTATTCGCAATAGCCCAATGAATGGGGTTGAAGGCATTTATCTACTTCTAGAGCCACCATGTGCAAAGCGAACATAAACTAGTTCATGGATTAGTGGGCTGGAAAATGGCTAAAAATAAAATTTGAATGATATGTAAAAATGGAATTATTATGAACTAAAGAAAAATATGAACAAGTGCTTTAATTTTTTAATCTTTAGACAAACAAAATAATTTTGAAGTGTATGTGGAACTTATCAAACAAATAAAAAAAGAAATATGGACATTGGGGGAGTTTTACATGGTTTTACTGTGTTTTTACTTGTTAACATGCTAGCTCCTTTGCCTCAAATAGGTCTTTGGATGGTTCCCTGCCACTTAAGGGATGCAACTAGGGAAATTGGGTGAGTTTCCTAGAAAGTCAACAAATTTTTTATAAATGTGAATAAACAAAACAAAAAAATTGAACAAAATATAAACATGTAATAGGGATAAAATAAACAACAAGATGGTTGTCCCAGAAGGTTAATCATGTCAAAATGGTCTATTTACATATATAGGCTAGTGATATTAAACAAGGAAAGGGAAAAGAGAAAGGAGAGAGATAAAATCACTATGACCAATAGAGAAAGGTGGTCATTAAGGGTTGTTTTGATGGGATCGTAGACCTCCTAGATGCCAACTATAGCACACATGCATGTTTCCTTCAAAAAAACCTACACAAAAACTAATATATATATATATATATGAAGAAAAATAATTGTTAGTAAACAATACCAACATACCAAACCCAATAAAGCAACAAAAACAACCTAGATAGCCAATCCCCTGTTGAGATAAACAACCTAAACAACTACTACTATTAGCCCTCAACCCTTAAAAGGTAAGTATGGAATACCAATAGTTGAACACATGAGGACAAGTAAGCTACAATCACATTAATAACTTTGAGAAAAAACAACAGGGATTAGATGTCATATTCAATCATTCCTCCTTGTTACAAATAACCCTCCTCATATATAGAGAGTTTTGAGAGGCTATGATTAGATACTTTCCCTTAGTTCAAAAATATTTAAGGTTTTCAAGAAACTTGTCACTCTTGGAGAAGTGACAAGAGTTTCAAGTCAAATCACTTTTGGATTTTGTCTTATATGAAAATGTATAATATTATTTTTCTATAATAAAATTTGTAATTTGAGTGAAAGAAAATGACCTTGAGAAAAGCCTTTGAAGACAAAAAAAAATTGGAGTTCCATGTCATCAAAAGGCTCCTTACGATTTGTCAAAGGAAGCAGTTGCAGGGGGGATCATTTTTTATCCCAGAGGAAACTTAGTAAATTCTTTTTCTTGGGGTCTCAGAATCCAAACAAACAATGAAGCAAAATGGTTAGCACTCTTCCATGCACTGGAACTAATAGCTGGGAAATCCATTTCAAAGTTAATGGTCTTCGATGAATCAAGACAAGTTATCTAGAAGATGAGAATTGTCTATAAAAAGGGTTTTTCTAGTTGTAAAAGAATTTATGATAGGATTATCCTTATCAAAATTCCAACTCAAGTACTCTTCTTTCATATCCTTTGGGAGAATAATTCCGTAGTTGATAAGCTAGCCAATCAAGGCGCACAAAGCACACAAGGAAATATTGTTTATGCAAATCAAGCAAGGAGTTATAATTTTGTTCCTTAGTCTCTTCATGTTGGTCTCCATGCCTCCCTCGTGTTCTAAGTCCCTAGATGTTGACCCATCGACCCCCGATATTTGTGTCCCTCCTCCTGACAAGTGTATGTACTTCCTCTTGACAAGCATCAAGCAAAAACTTACTTCTGCAATCCTCTGGGGTTCCGATGAGCTTGTTTGCACAAGCAATATCGAGTATATTTATTGAAATGACAGTATCTTACCCAATTCTTTGTACGCAACCACGGATCAGGAAGAAGCTCGCATCCATCTCTCGAGCGAGGATACAGAAGAATCCAAGACTCATAATTTCCAGGTCTTGTTTGAATGTCTATCTTATTGGATTGAAGTTAGTTCTGGAACAATGGAGAAAAAGGAAGCATACACTGATAATACTGGATTAAATTTAGGCCTAGATGATATCAAGTTACACTTGGGTAAGGTCTACGAGGTTGTTGGAGTCGGAGTTCAAGGAGATGGCCTTATACATTCGCTACAACTCCATTCAAATCGGTTACCATGATTCCAGAATTGATGACCTGTTGCAGCTGCAACGTTTTCCCAAATTTTTAAAATTTTGGACCCTCCTTTTAATTTTGTTTTGCCTAGATTTGCTTCTCATTGCTAAACATGGTTATCCTCTGTGGCAATTTTTGATCTTTTAAATAGTTGAATGAATATATTTTGTCTACTAATGTTGTTGACTCGAACTTGAAATTTTGGTTTGTCATTATTTTTCGTTGTCGGGAAGTCTGTTGACAGTGAATCGGGGTCGTAGTCATCTATGCAGCCGTCGTTGCGGAAGCCTACTTATGAACGTTTCGATGGACAGTTTTGATGTTCAGCAATGTGACTCATTGCTTTTACTTTTTGACTTTCAGCTTTTTTGTTTTATCATGGTTGGAGTTTTAGTCTTTCATGTTGCCGCCATTTCGGATGGTAGTTTGCAAGTACCCCGACTGAAAGCCCATATCCTGCCGACTACGCTATTTTTTTCCTTTAATTGATTTGCTTTCTTTTCACCATCGGAGCAGTTTATGACTATTGATCTGAGGGATAGTCCTTATGACCTTCACCGTTGCAGCTGCTTTGTCAACTATCCGCCCAATGTTAGTGTTTCTAATCGCCAACACTGCGGAGATGTTAAAGATTATAGCCCTGATACTTAGCGTTAAAGGTCTCCTATGTCAATTGAATTAATAGTCTCACGTGACCCGTAGTCTATTCGTTGTCTGTCGTTGCGGCTATGAATACGACTATTCCTCCGTAGTCTTTAGTGGTTCCGATCTCCGATGCATGGACAGCGGTTTTTAGTGCTTTATTTTTTTTTTGGGTTTCCGTCGTTGCGGCAGATTAGTGAACTAACCTTTTGACTTATAGTTTTTTCGTTCATCGATGAGGAGTTTATCTACCCGATGCTGAGTTTTTCCCGCCGGTGAGGGTTTTTCCTGCCTATTTTGTGGGTGTTTTTACCCTATCTTATGGGTGGTGGAGGTTTTCTGATTCTTTCATCATACTAGGGTTTTTGCGATGAGAACATAGGGTAGGGACTCACATTTGATGATGATTTTTATTGGTAGTGTAGTTTACATTTATCGAAGTTAGATGTTCGAATGCAGTCCGCATTAATGATGTATTTCTCGTTTTAACTGCAGACAGATTTAGAGGAATGTTCAGATCTAGTTTGATGATCACTACTATAGAGAAGACGTATCTAAAGGACAAAGCAAAAGGGAGCTAGATGAAGAAAAGAAAAGTAAGAAGCAGAGATGTTGCTCACTGAAGAAGATAGTGAAGGTCTGAGATCAATAGGTTATTGAGCAAAATCGATAGCATCAGAGGCCCAGGCTTGGGAAAAGTTAATCGGTCACCAAGCTGGTCCTTTTTTATAAAAGTGCTCTTAAAACCTTATTCTGAAATGTAACGTAGTGTATAAATCATGAGCACTCACAAAGGACAAAATTGTGAGATTAAACGGTTGGGGGAGCCCAAAGGTTTTGTTGTTTTTGTATAAATATAGGAAATTTAGAGGGAATAAGGGCTTTTTCCCAGAGAAACTTGTGAGCTACTTGTTGTAAGAAGAACTACTTCGTTTTGCAATAATAAATTTACAAATTTTGCCTGTTGGAGAAAGTGTTGTGTGGAATGTTCAAATGTGATGAAATGAACAATGTTGAAGGGGAACTATTTTGTTTTCAGCTGTGTTTCATTAACTGTGAGAGTGTTCTAACTTTATGAACCTATGTTCTTATTTAAATGTTCTCTAGTTTATTCTGTGATAATTTCCACTATGAGTAATGGATGTTTTAACAGTTGATGAGCCATCTTATCATGTATATCTTTATTCATGTTTATTTGTTTTGATTCTAAGAATAAATATTTGTGATTTATCTTAACATGTGAACAGTATTACATTACTCATGAATTAATAATCTCGCTCCCTAGGGATAGCTTAGTTAGCTTTTGTGTTTTTCCAGTTGTGTGTGATTTAGATGTGAGAGAGTCTAAGACGAGAGGTAAGAACCTGCGCATCACATTGTGACCACTCCTCGCATTCTTCATCAATATGCATCTTAGATAGGCACTTGCATATCATAACTAAAGTCAAAAATACAAAAATATATACGGTGGACCAGGCCACAACCGGTAAAACCCTTTGTTTTTGTTACTTGACCTACGGTAGTCGGACCACAAACCGGATGGATTCCCTACACCAAACAGTCACGGGCTAGTTGGGAACGTTGACTGGGGAGAATCCCTTGCTGTTGTTTCCTGCGAATTTCCAGGCCTCAACATGACCACAAGCGTAAACTGAGGGAGCTAATGGGAACAGTGGAAATAATAAAGGATGGGGTATTGAAAATGTCCAGAATGTCCCAGTGCAGCCATTTCCATGACTCTCCAAAAGAAGGTTCTCTCCCCATGGAAGAAATCTCTATCACTCAGCCAGCTCGTGGCCACAAGGAAAGAATATGCAGAGTCTCTCCCACTTGTTAGTTTCTGAATGTTTTGTGTATTCTGTTGAATCAATAGTTTGCTAAAATCTACCCTTCACATGTTATGGTTACTTTCAAGAAGCATACTAGAATTTTCAGGATACTATTTATAAATATAGTTTTTTTAGCCTTCTTCTCCTTTCATACCATCATGGAACTCACGTTCTTTATTTTCTAATGAATGGTTGTGCACAACCTTTTTCCCCTAATTTATCTACTCAGTTTCTGTTACAAAAAAGTGTTCCTTACAATTTGTGCTCTCATGGCACTTTATTGCATGATCCTTACTTGGTTACTTCCTACAAGTTTGGAAATTGGTGTCACAAGGCCATCCATAGCTGCCAGATTAACCAAGAATAATAACACAAGGAATGAGATAAATATAGCATGCTCTAGAGGGAAGGGGGTTTTGGCACTAGTTTCCAAAAGAAAGTTAATTCCCACTATTCGGGCACACTTGAGATATGGTTTTATGCCCCCCTCACTGCCTAAACTATTTCCCTAATCCTTGATGAACAATTACTTTGATTCAAGGCCAATTTTGCACAAAGGGTTCATGGGCTTAAAAATTTAGTGTTTGTCCCACACAATTTAGTAGGCCCAAAACATGTAATTTTTTCCCCGTTGCAATGTCCTATCTACTAGCTTTCAAATTCCTTTCATTTGGCATAAAACGAGCTCAAAATGAGTGAGATTTGGCCTCGTAAAGGCATCAAGGAAATGTTGGTCTATGGGTTGCTTCTATTTGTTTTCATTATGTATTTTAAATTTTGGGATGGGAACAAAATTCATACTCTAACCCAAATTTGCAGGCATGTAGTTGAAATGGGTCTCTTTTTCTTACAATAAATTTGGCCTTGAAGGCCCACAATTAAGCCTTCTTTCGATGCTAGTCTTTAGGCAAACAAGGGGCCCCTGAACATTCTCAGAATTTGTCTAAGAAACTAAATAAATTACTGAGTGGAGTGGTTGTAGTTGTGTTATGATCTCTTTCCCCATCATTTTGACTATTCCTAGGCTCAAATTGACATCAGAATGAGGGAGATATTATATTAGCTTTTTCAATGACTCTTCGAGGAAAAATTTAAAATATTTATAAATAATTTTAACCATACATTTTTTTATTATTTAAAAAAAAACTTTTATTTTTTGTATTCATTTGAATTTTATAAAAAACAAATTAAAAAACAAACTAAATATTAAATGTTAACTAACACCCTACCATATATAAACCATACCATATATATCTTCATTAATAATAATAGAAAACAAAGTGCTTTCATGCTTATGGCGAGGGTGTTGGGAGAGGAGTGAATAGTGAAGGGGAATTTCATCCATAGGACAAAGGTTAGAGCTTGGGTTTTGACTTAAGGCTTGGATATGGAGGGGAAAGGAAGTAAGTTCCAAACCCACTACTCACAACAAAATTTTCTTTCTTTATAATAATCATTTCACCCAACCATAAAAAATCAACACTCCAAACCCAATGCTTAATCAATCTTAACTACTTTTATACATTCTTATTTTCCACCATGCAAATAAAAAACCAAGATTAACATTGATGTTTGAATCTGCAGCCAAAAAATCCATGAGAAACCATTAAACCCACCATTTAACCCAAATAATTAATTCATCTAACAAGTAATAAACCCTAAATCAATGTAATCTAATCATTACAATTAAAACCAAGCCAACCATTCGGCATATACTAAACATCAATGAGTACGAGACCTTATTTAGGGGTACTTGTTTGTCGGTGTTAGTGGAGGCATGTACAAGTACACCATGAACATGCATTTGATACACTACTACGAGGCTTCCATGTGTCACTTCGACTAACCTAAAACTCTGCCATGCAAACTTCTTAGACCACACCCTCATAACCCATAGAGAAACTTGTGAGAGGTGTATCTAGGTCAAACAATGTTGAATTGAGGAAAATAATGTATCACCATAAATCTTATGGGATAAACTATAGCATGGAAACTATAATTTTTCTGTTCAGAGTCTATCAATAACATTTTCTAAACATTGAAATACTGAGACCAAAACACTACTTGAAAGTAGTCCTTATTTTGTGAAGGCTCATTCTCAATGACAACGAGTTGAAACTAGGCATATGATACACCATTGGAAAAGTTTCATACTACCCTACATTTTCACATGGTTTTATTTTTTATTTCGATTAGGATCATAATACAAAGTGACTAGGAATTGACAATTATGGATTTTGTCCCTCTGAAAGACAAACAACTAGTGACCTTCATTGACTAAGCATACGATGTCAAAAGTGAACACATGAGGGCTCATTGGAAATATTGTTCAGCAAACCATAGGATACAATAATAAAAAATTCTTAAAAGTGAACAAAAATGATTTTATAATCTATGTAATACATGGCACATGTGGACCTCGCTTAGTGATTAATGTAAGGGGTCAACAATGAAATTTTTGCAAATTGTGCTTCTATGTCATGAGATATGACCTGATCACATTTGAAATATAAAATTATTATATGGGAGGGTTTTAGAAATTTGAAATAACCTCAAGATTTCCTTACCAAAGTTGAAACTATTATGCTTCTAAAATGAGACAAACTAGGCCAAATTAATTATGACTATGTGCCAATAAGATCCTGTTGGGCACTTTGAACATTAATGGTTGTCATAAAGATGACTCAAGTATTGTACAAGTCTATCACATACTAAAATTTATAAATTTCAATCATCCCTATTAATCTAAACCAAGTGCAAGAGTGGTGCAGGAGGCCTACCCCATTTATTAACCGAACCAGTGGAATTTTCGTTTACTAAAGCAAGGTGAGCTAATAATGATAGTTGACACTCTTTATGCACTTGATACGCCAATAAATTTTTGAAATATCCATGTAAAATATCCCATTGATATTGTTTGGCGTGTCAAGATTCATATCAGGATGAATCCTACTTTTTGTGACTGGAACATGAGTTTATAAAGTTGCTCAGGGAAACCTTGTTACCAACTTGGAAACGAAAAGTATTGCAAAACATCATGTTTAGCCCAAATAGAATTCTAGGGCAACATGCAGTTCTAGAAGATGTGATGACTTTCACAGTATAACCTGGTGATGGTGGTTTGGAAAGGTACACAGATATTGTAACGGAAGCTAAAGTAATTGGTAGAGCTAAACATCCCAATATTGTTTACCTCCAAGCTTAGCAGATTCCTATTATGGTGGGTTCTCTTGTTCATTGCTTTTATTTTCTGCATATATGTAGAAGATATATTCAATTCGTTTATGTAAGGTTTTTTTGGGGGGGAGAAGCATATTCCTTCATTATATTATGGTATGGTTCATTATGGATTTCTCTCTCTTCCCCTGTTTAGTTACAGCTGATAACCCCATGAGACTTAATGAGATTTGATCCTAAGACTTAAGGAGACTCAATGAGATCATGAGACCTTCATGAGTATTTTATCCTAGAGAATCCACCAACCACACCAACTCTTTGGTTATCTGTACAAGATTGTTATCAACAAACTTAAGCATTGATATATTATAAAATTTATTTTTTGATTAGTTCAAGCAGGCCATAGTCTAATACACAAATATATCACAAACTCAATATTTTCTCAAGTCCCTGAAAATTGAAGCTATCATCAACAATACTAAATTCTCTTTGTCTCTTAGAATGACCTTGTTGTGAAACTCTTTTTGAATCTCTAGACTTGAATAACATTTTTTAGTGTAAATGACCACGAGGACTAAGAAAATTAGGAAAATTGAATACTACAAGTCGATTTTATAGTAGAAGCATCATAAATGTGAATGAAGAATATCAAGTCAAGGAAATAGAAAGTGGTTGTACAATAACCACTTTTCTAAATAAGCAAGGATAGCTAACTACAGAGTTTGGCTCTAACTTCAAAATGAAAATAGGAATAAAATAGAATAAAATAAATAAAAAATTTAGGAATAAGAATGATTACTTCTCTGTGATATGAAAAATATTTTGGGATTCTTCATCATTGTTGCATCATAAAATATTTGTTTTTTTCACATAATCGATTACGTTTGTATTTATAAAAAAGGGTCACGACCAAATCGGAAAACCTATCGTCACAATCAATATCTTTCTAAGTTAAGTTGCATAGATAGTAAAGTTATGGAATATATACAAAAATGTAAAGCACAAATTAGGTATAATCATCCTTGTTTTTTCTCAATTAAACTGGACTAAAACAAAAAACATTTATACTGCATATGAAAACATTATGGTGAAATTTATCCTTGATTTTCTAGAACATCTAAGTGATGATTTACTGTGAAGGGACTATGGGGAGAAGAGTCTTCCCCAATCTCATTCTTAACATTCTCATCTGAAGTTTCAAGCATCTCTAAGACTGCAAACTACTTATCCAAGACAAGAATAAAATTTTGATTATGTCCTAAACCCTGAAATCCCTCCTAAAAAAACTGATTTTATCCTCCTGAGATTTAACTTTTCCTTTCTAGAATTATATTTCCACTTCAACCATAATCAACTTGTATCTCATATGATTCATTTGGGCATGAAGAAGATCATATTTTGCATTGGCTATTAGTTGATCACGAGCATATCTCATCTCCCATTGTTTTTGTCAGTTTTTAACATTATGGATCTTTATGTTCATTTTAATCTTCGAACCCTCCTAAGGGATCTCTTCCCTCTACTCACTGAAGTCTCTATTTCCAGGAGGAGAGACCATTCTAATTAGGTTGTAGTAAAGGAAAAAAACTAAAGTCAACAACTCCAAACTACTATTTCTCCAAACACTTCCAACCCACAAAATTAATGTAGTTATGAGACTAACACAACTTTCACTAAGATTCCATAATGAAATATAAATCAAATTGATAGAATAAAATTTCCTCGGGGCTTGAAATGCACTGCTTATATCTTTATCATGAATAAGATCAAGTTCAAAACTATCACATCTAAAATTCTCCGGGCCTTTGCACCAATTATACCTACCAAATTTATATTTTACATTTAGTTTATTCCAAAGGTGTTTGCTCGTCATCGATTTTGCACAGTCAAGTACTTCACCTTCAACCTGAGGACTTTTACCTCCCCAAAATTCATCTTCATACCTTTTCAAATCTCTTCAAAAATAACCACAAGACTGACAAATACTTCATAGAGTAGTGTTCATGCTCAAGACAATGCTCAAATTCTCACCAAGCAACTGCGCCAAGTGAGTTGACCTTTGATACATATTCCTCCACGGTAACTCATATAAACCACCAAATCACCACCTTCCCAGTAATTGGAAACCCATAGAACAATGAAACCACCTCCAACCCAAGAAATATATGTAGTTCTGAGACTTATGCAACTTTCACAATGATTCGAAGATGAATTATAACTAATATTGAAAAAATCCACGTTCCTGAAGGCTTTAAGCACAAGGTTTATAACTCTTTTATGAATAAGCTTATCTCAAGATTAAAATAATTGATAATTTCCAGACATTTGCAACAATTATAATTTGTCGATCCAAGTTTAATTATTATCTCCAACCTAGCCCAAATGTGTTTGCTCATAGTCACACAAAAAAAGCTTCACCATCAACATAATGTCATTTACCTCCCTGAAACTGTTTTTTCGAATTTTTCAGAGTTCTCCTAAAATATCCATAATACATACCCCAGAAAGAGCAAGTAGGGAAGAGCTCTGCTAACACAATGTTTCTACTAAAATCTATGCGCCAATTTTCATGATCCATGTTCAACAACCTATGGAGAAAATTCCTCCACAGAAACCCAAGGATGCTTTTGGAACCACCACCTTTCCAATAACTAAAAATAAAAACTACACTAAAACCACCTCCAATTTTCTCGAGTAGCTCACCAATAGAATATGGTCCGAGAACATAGTTCAAATACGAATATTTGACATCATTCATATCCATGTTGAAGGAATGAGATATTTGTACCATAGACTTCAATTGTGAACACTAAATACCTACAAGCAAAGCATGTCAAATTAGATGTCTTTCATACTTCGTCCTGGTGTTCCTTAAGTTCAAGCTTAAATGCCAATCTAATCCCAAAATCACCCTGCCACATGCCAGTCACATTACTATCATCTAGGACACTACTATGTTGGTTACAAATTCTTCAATCCATAGGCTTAGGGTATCATGAATTGGAGAATAATTTCACCATTTACCCTTATGGTCCCCATGGTAAGATTACAAGCCTTGTTTGCTTGATAGCCAACCTCTTTGTTAAGAACCCTTAACACTTTAAATTTTTTATTTCCCTTATACTACTTATCTCACATCCGATTTGCTTAAGAAATTGAGCTAATATCAAGTATTTACAATTATTTTGTAAGACTAAATGTCGAATTATAACCATGGAAACTCCTGTGATTCTCATTTTTTGTATTTACATACCTTTTTCCTGCTTTAAACCTTGCCACAAATCCAATGCTTCTTCTTGAGTATTTTTCATTATTCACATGCCCCATACATAATTTTTCTCAAGATTTCCTCTAGGGTCAAAGCGCACACCCCCCCCGACCTGCCACACATGCCAACCCTAATCATAGAAGAATTTATTAAAGAAAAAAAATATCAGTCTTTCTCTTTCATAATCCATATGTTGTAGAGTTTATCTTGGTTTTCTCTTCCTCAAAATATATATCAACAACTTTTTGTTTTGCTTTCGGATTATGTTGTATTTGATTTCATTTCTCTTTTATATTTAAGAAGGATATTTAACTTTTTGTTCACTAGGTTCTATGCAATTCATTTAACTTGGATATTTGTCATTTTGTTCATTGGGTTCTTCGTAGTTTTCTATTATTGGCTATTGATATTTTTCCCATTGAGTTCATCAAGGTTGAGTAAAATTATTTCCTTTTTTAACAATGGGAATTGATTTCTTTTCAATTTTACATTGTGTAGTGAAAACCAATTCTCTGTAATCATTGCAAAATGGATTTTGTCATCATGGATGGGTTTGAATTTTTGTTCTCATGTTGTAGCATGTTGATCTTGATCATCTTGTTTAGCTTCTAAAGTTTGTAGTGGCCTGTCATTTTCATATCCTCTCACATGGACATTGTCTGAATCTATATCTCTAATCTTACAAGAAGATCATCAAAATCTCCCTTTTATCCACCATGTGCGTCCAAGATCAAAATTGCAAAGGGATTAGCTAGATGCATAGCTTATTTACATGAAAGGAAGTATGTTCATGGAAATATTAATCCAAGCAACATCCTTCTCATGTTTGACATGCATCCATACTTTTGGGTCTTGCATCTCTAGATTTGACTATACGATATGAAATGATTAGTACAAATTTCAAGTTCACAAAATGAGAAAAGTGTACATAGTAGGAAAGTGCTCACAAAAAATGTAAATTTAGTAAGATATTAAGTGTTATCCTCTAATATTGAGATATAATGTTCTAGATCTAATTTCTTATTCCTTTTGTATCATATTTGTACTTGTGTAGATCATTAAATCTGATTTTGTAATCTTGCTAAATTGTCCACCTTTTGGTAGGAGTTAGCACTTAGTTCAACATATAGAGATTGAACTTTTAAGGAACATAAAAGGAATTTGAACATGCATTGTGCACTTCCATTATCATATACAAAAAAGAATGAGTCATATACTTGATGATATGGCAGTATTATGTAGCTATCTACTTGAGATTATTCATGTTCATGACTCGATTGCACCATTATTTTGCATGAGATTGCTATCTACATGTTGCTTGCATGTGGTTTCATATACATAATTGTGGTGTGCATTCTAGTCCCCTTTTACAATCATGTATTGATTGTTGAATTATTCTTCTAAATAAAATAGATTTGGTTATTGCTACTTTTCTTGATTTGAGAATTTGTTGCACCTTTTATGCAACATGGAATACTCTATTGTGGTGAGGTAATATGTGGATATTGATTGAGTTGGTATTGCAACTTTGATTTAACATTATTTACATTAAAATGAAAAAATAATTAATGGTAGCAAGCACCTCACTAAATATACTGGTTTGGTCTTTTTGTTAAGCATTCATGTACATGTGTAAAATGTTTTTCATTTCAAGTTTGATCTGATGTTGCTCTTGTGAATTCCATTAAATGTAGGGATTTTTCTTGTTTGTAGATATTGGATTCAAAATACATATGAGTACATATTATAATTAGGTTTACATTTTAACATTTTTCAAGATTATTTATAGTTCTCTTCAAATGTTTTGAAGCTTTTCTTCAAAATATTGTTAATCCACTTCCTTTTCTATTCTTTTAATGTGATTAAACTATGCTTTTCAATTTTTTCAATTCCATACTTGAATATCTATAATATTGTTTAGTCCTCTTATCATTGTATCAACAAAATATGAGGTGAACCACAAAAAGGGAAACTGGTAGCAATTGCCATCTTTTTATAATATTATATACATATGGATTAAATTTGAATTTTGCATGAAACGTGTTACTCTTAAAGCAATGAAAAGTGTAGTAACATATTCCTCATAAGTTAAAATTTGAATAACTAATAATGCTAAATAGCCGATAGGCTAAAACATAGACTGAGAAACTAACCTCAAATAAGGCCTATGTCCACATGAACAATCTTATTATTAAAACTAATTATATGTGATTTGAAAAAAAATGCTATCCAACACCGCAATCTTTGTTTTGAAATTAACTATCATCGGCCCATAACTTCCCTCGTTCAATACCGATCTAATTCCTAAGAAATATTTTGGGATACACCTCGTTTGTAGAAACCAACAAGACAACCCCCAAAATACCCTCCATGCTTAAACAATAACCCTCCATCAACAGTTTTGGATCTTGCATGTGTATCCACGGTGGTGCCTCCACTTGAGGCATGTTCGTGGGTCCAATTAATTATTGTTAGTGGTTGACGAGTGTGATATGGAGATGTCATGCTCTAAATCGAAGTCCATAGATGCATTCCAATCATTCAATTCCTCAACCTTATGGGAGGTCTCCCTCATGAAAATGAGGGTGATGAAGTTCACTCCTCAACGCCTTCAAAATTAATTCATGAGGGTGATAAATTTCACTCCCCCAAGACCTTCAAAATTAATTCCCTTACTAACATTCAATGCTCCAATCTCTAACAAGGATTCAAATTGTTCTCTTCTGACATCATCAAATGACTTCCCATACTAATTGGCTTCATTGATTGGTACCTCCACGATAAAAATATTTCTACTTGTTTAATGTTTTAAACAATTATAAAAACTCCCCATCCCCTTGTTAATTTCTTCATTGTACATCCTATACACTTTTCACATCTCTAATGACTCATATCCTCTGCTAAAGATTGATTTTAGAAATTCCTCATCTCTATCCTCGAGCCCATTAATATACTGGAAAGATATATATTTATTCTTAAAAGAAATAATATTTCTTCTTACATAGATTTATATCAAGTGGGTTTGTTGTTTTTTTTAAACTAAGCTTACATTTATCATGATAAGTTTAATGAACAAGATTTAGCATTATGGCATAACCATTAGCATAATTCAATTTAATTGCTTATAATCCAAGTAACCATTTGTGGGGGATATCACATTCCACCAAAATCACTCAAGATTCACACCTGGTCCTAATTGTTGTTGTTGATGTTTGAGAAAAATCAGACATGCTTGAACTTTAAAAATTTTAATGATCCATTTCGGCACATGTGATTCTCATAAATCAGCCACATATATATCAGCCATATATAAATTTCATAAATAAACCATCCATATAGATCAACTCTATAAATCAACCATATAAATCAAACAACCATGAGAGACAAGATATACCCTGGGAAAACCCCCCAAACACAAAGGATGAAAAACCCAACAATTCTTTGAGTATGATAGATAGATTTGCAGAGAATGGTTTACAACAAATAAGCATATTGCCTAATAAGAGATATCACCACAGCAATAGAGACTCAAGAGAGATCCAATCTAACCCGACAAAAACAATTGTATGCAACTGTATTGAACTTTCCATATGCCTTGCATATTAATAACAAGCCAAAACAACCTAGCATGCAGAAGGGGGAGAATTTGAGGCTCGATAAACATAGTGAGATCATACATGGCGCATTCACTAGGATTAGCATGCACTAGAAGTCCTTTCATGCATTCATCAGCGCCCTCCTAAGCTCCTCTGTCAAAATGACACTTCAGTTACTCTTACATGCATATGATATGTGCCCTCCTTCTTTATTTGGCTTTAACTGGATGATGACTGACTTGAATTGAATGTGAGATATATGAACTGAAAGTTAACTTCTTGAACTGATTATGAACTGATTGAACTGAACTTGATCTTCAACAAAATGCATGACCATAAATTTAGGAGACTAATTGAAAGTCATTGGTACTTCACAATCAGTGTCACCCATGCACAAACACTTTGCATGAATCAAGGAGATGTTCCTTCTTTAACTGACACATTCTTTATTTTCAACTTAGGCTTAATTAAGGTCTTCATAATTCGAGTTCACTTGAGGCATACATGTGCAATTTGAATTCATTCTCTTTCTCTATGCTATATCTCATTATCATTAATTAAATATTGCATGGTCCATATGTGGATTAATTAATTAACCATCTTATCATATCATACTCAAAATACTTGTTCCATACTAATGATCATATGTATTACCCCTAGTCATATAGTCATATGCTAAAGTAATTCACTCTAGGGGTAGTTAATCCCTAAAGGAGACTTATAACACCTAGTGACCATGACAAGAAATACATCACATTGTATATCCTTATGACTTGACACAACACAAGTCTCCAGTATTGATACATCACAAGACTATCTCCAGTTAAGGAGATCCATCTCATAAGGTATCGTCTATGAGAATCATTGACTTGATACAACACAAGTCCACAATCTTGATATTACTCATAAGACTCATCTTGATATTACTCAAAATATCTACAATACAACATCACCACCTCAATCATATGAGGATACTTAGGACTTTATACAACACAATGTCCTGACTTGATACCACATAAGTCTTGGAGAATGACTCTTGATGTTGTACAATCAACAGTTGCTACATGTTCATGGACATATACACAAACATGAGCACAATCAAAAGCATGTCACTTAGCTAGAATTTAACATGACTAGGGGCCATATAAAGCATCCACATTTGTCAAGCTAACAAGTCGTAATTTACAACATGTTTTTTGTGTGAAGTTCACCCATTTTGTGCGTTTATAATGGTTACAAATTATTTATGTCATAATCAATGTATTCTAACGGGGAGCAATTCATTTGATCTTGGAGCAATAATAACAAGGTGATATGATTTCCATGATGGTAATTCTCATTTATGAATCAAATTAATGGTGCTTTTGTATTGAATATCACATGTATATCGCAGGGTGATGTGCATTTACAATTCTAGTTAGAGAGATCTAGCTCAAATTGGATTTTCTCTTCGAAGGGGTAAGTATGACTATGTTAGTCTTGGTATCGCAACATTGATGCCAATATTGGTTATCTTATTTACACCCAACAACTACATTTACAATTACTTTTTTGAAGTAAGGAAATGCAATGTAGTAAGGTGTCTAAGACCGAAAAATATAATAGTAATATCCCTCGAGGAATCTTAACATTATGCATTCCATGTTTGAGCAACCCAATGAAGATGGTTCGACAATACCATACAACCTAATCATTGGTAGTAAAGAAAAAGTAGATCCATAGGGATGAGGTTAAGGAGGTTAACAATTATTGGTAACAAGAAAGCCGAAAATACTAGATTTGTCGAAACAAATCAATGATCGTAGCCGCATGGTGTTGAATTATCCTTGTAATTTTAATGAATGATATATTAAAAATATAATAATAAGCACTTCAGAGTGCCATAGTTATTGTATTTGTTGTCCTTCAAATTATGATAAGACAAAATGAGCCAAAATTGTGCGAGAAAACTCCATTTACTATCTTCTTCTAAAACATACTTTTTTCCAGAGAAAAAAAGTGTATCTTCTATTCGTTAGAAAAGGAAATGCATTATTTAGTGAGTTAATAAAAAGAACATCCTAGAGTTTCTCTATAGATTTATCATCAATAAAATGTGTGCTTAAAAAGGCATTTCATATTGCTGAAGAAAATATTGATTATCAAGCATTCCTTTCACATCCTTTTGAACTGAGAGTTTGTGACCAATATTCCTCTTAGCTCTTCGATGACCAATGAGTGAGAGGGAAGATCTAAACCTTTTTTAGAAAGATCATTTGTCAGAGTATTTTGATCCCTATAAATATGAATGAAATTGATGTTTTGAAAATTCCTTGAGATTTTCTTCAAATGATATACAATATGGATGAGAGATATATCCAAAATGACAAAAGCGTTCTTCATACTATTGATGACAAAAAGAGAATATCACATAACGAGGAGAGCGAAATATATTATTCTCAATAGAAAACTTAAGAAGTTGGAACAAAGCCTTGTTTTTCCCAATTGATGGGTCTTGTTCCTACTAATCCTTTACCTTGAATTGAGAGATCCGATGTCATAAAAATTACAAAATCCAATTCCACATTTGGTTCCATTCTCTTGGGACGGTGTTTTGAAGCAAGCCCAGAGATATTTTCAGGGGGAGAGAAGGTCTTGATGAGACGAGGACCTAAATTCTAAATGAATTTCCTTTAATATCTTAACAGGGCTTGAACATGACCAATAAGCGGGGTTGACTAAAGAGGTTCATTTGAGAACATTGCTTTATTCTGAGATAATTGGATCCTCCAATTTATTAAGAAAATGGTAGGGTAGAAAGCCTTCAGCTCTAATAATGAAAAATACCTGAGAAATCAAGAGTCCGGAGTGTTACATGAGGACATATCCTTTTCTTATGTATTGCTTCTATTTCATGCCATATAGAATAAGAGAAAACATTGTCTAGAAAAATATGAGTGATTGATTATTCCATTGATTTACAAAGTGAGAAAATACCAGGTCTAGCTGAATTCGTATTCTACAGACGGTCCCAAGTGAGAACTCTTTTGGAGAGGATTAACCACATTATAATCTTTGAATTTGCGGGCACCACGATCTTCCCAATGTTTTTCCACCACCTTTGAACTGGAATACTGTCAGATTGAAACATGGACTCATATATCAAGTTTGTTATGTGATTTCCTCCTAAAGCATGGTAAATCCAATTTAGATAATCTAATTCACCCTTGATTCTAATATGTGCTTGAGAGATAGGTTGAGTATAATTGTCCCAAATTTTTCCCCAATCACCAAATAAACGAAGATTCTAAGCAAAGAGCCACCCTTGTTGCCATAGATTTGTAGTCACGGTATCAACTATTTTATCCAATGTAGTCTGACCCATATATTGTAAGTGATAAATGATTCCTCTTTGGATATTGTGTTGTGTTTTACGTCTCATTATAGTCCCAATGCCTACACACACATATTTTCCATTACCTACCTTTTAGGTGAGGTAATCCCTGATGACTGGAAAAGCTTTGGTTAAGGCTTTCCGATGATTTGAGGCTTGAAGTAAAGGTTTTTTTAGAAATATTGGTCCAATCAATATGTCATTTCCCCATCCAAATAACACTACTACAATAGAATGTTTCACCAACCTACTAGTTCCCTAGGTTGAGGTGGAGCCATACAAATTTCTAATAAGGGAGCTATGAGACCCAAAAGGACCTTAGTTTACCATATTCACATTAAATTGGGTCACATAAATAATAAATGTTAATAAAATAAGGTGTCATTGGTTCATGGAGACACTTAGAGGCTCATGGAGTCCTTGGGTGGCTAGATTCCCCCACACACTTGGCATGACCTTCATCCGAATTCGAATCTATGGGGAATGTAACATTCTTGGGGGGTGATGTGGTGTCAAATAGAATATCATGAGATAAGGATTTTAAATTAGTAAAGGGGAGTAACTCCCATGGAAGAGAAAGAGACTAAGAAGACAATGTGTGCCACTTGGAAGGATATTCCATGCACTCTATGACAACAAATGATGAAATATTCTACGGCAAATATGAAAAATTCAAACCTGATTGCATAACTATGACAAATATGACATGACAAGGCTAAAATAAGCCACCAAGAGGGTTCATTTTGGATTTAGAGGCAACCACTCAAATTGTGGAAAGAATTGGAGCATGAGGAAAGAACTGGCATTTTGGATAGCTTTTGCTTGTCTGTTGCACGATGAGTGTTCACTCCCCCTGCTTGTGAACCAATTTCGAGGGATTTGGGTTTATGGAGAGTCCATTCATACCTATCATTGAGCTGAATGAATTATTTTTAGTTGCAGTTTGAAGGCCATACAGTTCGATATCCTATCTATCTCCCCCTTCTCTCATTTCTACTTCACCATCCCCCATACTCTCATGTGATACTTAATGGAGTGGTGCTTGGGCTTGGTTGGGTCTATGTGATTCCAAATATTGGTTATATGATGTTTTTATCTGTAATATTATTTCCATGTGCTCTGTAAGTCAAAATATTAGAAATACACTTGCAAAAATGCATGCATTCACATGCTCTTGAATAACTATTTTTCATGTACTTCGCTTCCATTTTGAAAGAGTTATATATCATATGTATATTAATTAATTTATATGATGTTTAATGTTTTTGGGGAAGATACTTGTATGGTGTATATTTTCTCCATTTTCCATTCCATTGTCTGAACTATTCCATGTACCTTTCATGAGTTAAAATCGAGCTAGTAATGTCATTTCCCCTTAAGCAATTCCACTGAAAGTTGTCATATGAATGTTGCACTTTATAACCAGTTTGCAGAGATAATAACCATGTGTAATGAGAGCCCCTAATTTTTGATATCATCCCCCATAATATTTTCACACAAATGGGAGTGTTGTACTTGAGTTGGGAACCCAATTTGGTGGGGGAATTTGACCACAACTTTCTAGGAATTTCGCTCTTTCTATCATCAACCCCAAAAAAAGTTGCAGAATATTAAAGTCGGATAAAAAATGTTTATAACTCATTTTGGGATGTACTAAGAATCCCCAAACCATTTCATTTCATATTTGGGATCATTTACAATAATTTGGAACCCCCATAATCATGACTAGTTAAGCTTGAATTTTCCCAAATTGTAATATTTTCCCAAAATTTCCAAATAGGGTTATTACAGTGGTATCAAAGCATGGACTTGGAACCTATTGAAGTTATATATTTATGTTTCTTAATGATTATATCCCTCCATTAGAGAATAAAACTGAAGATATTGTTAGTACATAAGAAGAAGGTGAAGAAGTCAATTATGGTTTAGTGCTTATTAAGACTGAACTAGGAGTAGAAGCTATGGATGATAAACAAGAAGAATTTAAGTCATTAATGAAGCCATACTTTGATGAGATGACCAAGCAGCTTATGCAAGGATTTGAATTGTTGGCTATCAAACTTGGGATTAAGTTGGCAGCAGGGAATAGTAATAGTTCACATCATGGAGAGAAGAAGGCCTATGGGGAAACTATTTTCTTGAAAACTGGACCTCACAATCAACCCCGTGACTTCAAGAATCAGACCATACCTACAAATCCTAAGTTTGTAGAGTCTAAAGAGAACCTTGACACTAACTATGGCATGCAAGAAGCAATAGATGAGTGGCAACAACTAAGTGAAGAATATAGGAAAACTCTGCCTTTCGACCAGTTCTTCAAGGTATCTAGCAAGTTGAAGTCTGGAGGAAATGGGGATAGGACACCTTTTATAAATAAGTAATTAAAGTATACCATATTCAAGGTAACTTTTCCTTCTTTTGATGGATCTTCCCAAATGTCTGCTAATGCTTGGATATAAAAACTAGATGTGTATTTCCAGTTGAATCCTATGGTTGAAGAGGATGCATTAAAAATGGCCATTCTACATCTTGAGGGAGAAGCCAATGATTGGTGGTTCCATTGTCTTAAGACCTTGGGACATGATCATATTTCATCTTATGAATACTTTTTCAAGGATTTAGTGGAGAGATTCAATAGGAAATACGTAGAACTTCCTTTCAAAGAATTGGCACAATTAAAGCAAATTGGGACCCCTGAAGCATATATATTAGAATTTCAAAATATTTCACAGATGGTTTCTGATATCTCTATGGTTAGGTTGGTTATACTATACACTAAAGAGTTGGAGGAACCTTTGAAAGGTCTCATGAAAGCCTACAAGCCAACTACATTGAAGGATGCCATAAATTTGACAAGAGATCTACAAAATGTGTTGTCAAAGACTACGTATCCCCCTAAGCCTAATTTTCCTTTCGAATCCAAATAAGGGAGTAAACCATGGTAAAAGGACTCTTTTTTTAAGGATAATAAGGCAGGGCCAAGCAAATAAGAACTCAATAGAAATAAATTGTGCTTCACATGCCAACAATCTTGGGTTCCTATGCATAGGTGTGCTAAAGAGAAGGCACACTACATTGAAGTTTTATCTGAAGATGAGGAGGAGGAGTTGGAGGAAGAAGTACAACTTGAAGCCCAAAAATAGGGGTATGAAATAGCTAAATAAGAGCATCCCTCTCCCGAGAAAGGAAAAATTGAAGTACTTTCAGGTGTGCCTAGATTTCACACCCTTGGACTCAAGGGTAATATACAAGGCCAAAAGGTTACAGTTCTAGTTGATGGAGGATCCACTCATAACTTCATATATGCAGCCTTGGTGGAGAGGAGAAATCTACATATTGTAAATTTTGATGGCTTCACAGTCATCATTCCAGGTAACAATTCTATGCACTACACCAAATGGATTCCAAAGCTTTAAGTGACTATAGGAAATCACACTATTACTAACAATTTCTATTTAGTGAATGTGGATTATACAAATCTGGTTTTGGGAGTCCAATGGTTCTATTAAATATGGGAGCACACAATGAACAATCAAGTCCCTAAAATTAGGTTCAAAAATTTGGAAGGGAAACCCATCTTGTTGAGAGGAATACACACTTACCCAAATCAAGTGGTGTCCTCTAATAGTATGAGATATCTATTGGGGCGTGGGGACATTGAATGGGTTGTTGAATGTTTGATCACATATTCCAAGCCTCACTTGAAGGTTTCCAAACATCCTAAGGAGATAAATCAGTTGTTGGGTAAGTATGAGAAGGTTTTTGGGGACCTTCCTCTAGGAAGGAAACCTATCATAGGGGTGGAGCATGCCATTGAATTAGAGATAGGGACCCAACATATCAAAATTTATCCCTATATACACCCCAAAAGGATTCGGGATGAGATTGAAGAGGCCATTAAAGAACTCTTAGAATTGGGTCTCATAAGACCTAGTTCAAGCCCTTATGTTTCTTTAGTTGCCATGGTGAAGACAACGGATGGGACCTTGAGAATGTGCATTGACTTTAGGGCCTTGAACAAGAAGACAATGAAGAATATATATCCCATCCCAAGGATTGATGAAATCATGGATGAGCTCGATGGAGCAAATTTCTTCTCAAATATTGACCTTAGATCTGGTTATCATCAAATTTGAATGACGGAGAAAGACATACCAAAAACTGCTTTTAGATGTCACTAGGGTAACGTTGAGTTTCTTGCCATGCCTTTTGTATTGACAAATGCTCATGCCACATTTCAATCATGCATGAACAATATATTCCACAAGCAACTTCGTAAGTTTGTACTGGTTTTGTTTGATGATATTCTTATTTACAGTAAAACATTGAAGGAACACTTGCATCATCTAGAAGTGGTATTGAAAATTCTGCATTAATCAATATTTGTTTTCTAAGTTGTCAAAATGTGAGTTTGGTTTGACAGAAATTTTGTATCTTGGAAATATAGTTGGTCAAGATGGTGTGAAGGTGGATTTGGAGAAAACAAAATCCATTATAGAATGGCCACACCCCAAAAATATCATTGAATTGAGAGGATTCATTGGGCTTTGTACCTACTATAGAAAATTTGTGAGGAGGTTATCCTAACTCACCTCACTACTCATTGATTTGACAAATAAAGATGCTTTCCAATGGCATGAAGAGGCTGAAAAGGAATTCCAAAGAATGAAAGAGGTAATGAGCAATTGTCCTATTCTTGCGTTGCCTTATTTTTCTAAACCATTTGTTTAGGAGTGTGATGCATCAGGGGAGGGCATTAGAGCAGTCCCAAAACAAGGACAACACCCAATAGCTTTCGAGAGTAGGAAGCTACAACCACATGACAATATTTACTCTATTTTTGACAAATAAATGTTCTCCATCATGCATGCTTTGATCAAGTTTAGACAATGCTTGGTGGGGAACAAGTTTGTGGTCAAATCTAACCATAATAGCTTAAGATACTTCCTCACTCAAAAAGATCTAAATGAAAGGCAACAAAAGTGGGTGAGTAAGGTTCAATCATTTGAATTTGATATTGAAATATATGTAAAGAGAAAGAATAATGTGGTATCAAATTCCTTATCTAGAAGACCCTTTATTTATCTAATGGATGTTGCAGAAGATTGGAAAGCTATATTAGAAGTAGAATATGCCAAGTATAAGTTTGCTTGTGAACTGTTTGATGGGAATAAACATGATGATAGGTATTAGGTTTTGGGATGAATCATATACTACAAATATAGAATCTATTTGGTCCCTGGTTTGAGCTTGAAGCAAAAAGTTTTGAAGAGATCTCATGATTCTCCTTTAGCAGGCCACCCTGGTTTCTTCAAAACATATAGAATGTTGAGAGAATCATTATCTTCGAAAGGGTTGAATAATGATGTTTTGAAATATGTGAATGAATTCCCAACATGTCAACAAAACAAAGTGGAGCACAATCATCCATCTATTCTCTTGCACCCCTTCCTAATACCTGGATAAAAAAAAAAAAAAAAAAAAAANCGGTGCATAGAATCACAAAAATTTGCTCATTTATTTTTTGTTACTTCATATTTCACTGCTGCACAAGTGGCTGAGCTATTCTTTAGAGAAGTTTTTAATTGCATGGGCTTCTCAAGAGCATTGTTAGTGATAGAGATATCATATTTTTTAGTGTATTTTGGCGACAAGTCTTCAAAATGGTGGGAACAAACTTGACTCCTAAAACAATATATCATCCACAAATTGATGGCCAAACATAGAGGGTGAATCAATGGTTGGAGGGTTACTTGAGAAACTATGTTAATGGGCAACAAAAAGCAAGGATCAAATGGTTGCATTTGGGTGAGTTTTGTTATAATACTACTTTTCATATGTCTATTGGCATGTCTCTAAAATAAATTTATGGTTATGGTCATCCACTTTTATTGACCACATCTTTGGTGATAGTAGAGCTCCAAAATCTAAGGATTGGATTGAAGAAAGTCGAGAGATTTTGAAGGTTTCGAAAGATAACTTACAGGTTGCCCAAAACCAACAAAAACAATATGTAAATCAAAATAGAGTGGAGAGACATTTCCAAGTGAATGATTTGGTTTATTTAAGGTTGCATCCCTACAAACAAAATTCTTTAAAATTTAAAGGTTTAGAAAATATCAAACCAAGGTTTTCTGGTCCCTACAAAGTGTTATATTTTTATCATTCAAGCTAGCATTATCTTAGGATATTTAACTGAGAGAATAACAAGCACAACAATCAAACATAAGAGACAATGAACACAAAGATTTTCCTCGGGGAAACAATAAAGGAGAAAACCCTGCAACTTCCTCTTAGATAGAATCAGCACCAAAAGAAAAACCCCAAAAATAGTAAGATGATCTCCCGATAGCAGTAGTCTCTCTCTCTCTTGTCCCAGCAACTTCTTCTCTCTCAGTTATGTGCTACAACTGAGTGTGATTGAATGTGTGATAAATAGAGAGGCTCACTCTCTATTTATACTAATTCCCAACTTAACAATAACTCACTAGGGTCAACTTCTCTAGGAGAGTCTAATAACCCTAGGGCCCCATAACTGCGGGGACTTTAACCCTTGATCAATAGGAGGGTTACCCACAATGACTTTACATGACTTGTTTACATTATTGAATCTCTTGATAAGAACATCAGGGCATGACATGACTCAAATACATTACAGACACTTCCCGAAACAAACATCGGGGTACAATAAATAAGATATACAAGTGAATACATTCCGAAGTTACAAATACATCAACACTCCCTCTTAACTAGGAAGGTATTCTCTTGACACAATTTATCAGCACAAGTCTTCTTCTCTGTATCATCTGGATCATCATTGATTCCTTGTCATCTTCATCTTCAAGTCATCTTCATCTTCAAGTTGTCTTCATCTTCAAGTCATCTTCATCTGGATATGGATCTTCACAGCTAGATCATCATCACTGGATCTGGATCATCACTCGATCTGGATCATCATTGTTGGATCATCATCACTAGATCTGGATCATCACTCAATCTGGATCATCACTGGGTCATCATCACGGGTGTTATCTCTTGATTCTTCTCATCATAGGAAGTTCTACAGAGCCAGCCCTTTTTCATGCTGGTTGTAGACCTAGCCTCCATGTAGGTCTTCTTCAGCGCTTATATCTGACCCTAAGTCAAAATGGCCCGCCCAGCACTTACAACTGACCATGAGAGGAACATATCCAACGCCATGTCAGAAAGGAAAGCCCAACACTCACATCTGACCATGGGAGGAACACATCCAAGAACCATGTCAGAAAGGCCCATCTCTTACATTCACCAGCATGATAGGACACACCAACTATCATCTGTGAAAAGGCACAGCACTTACAATCACCAGCATGGTAGGACACACCTACTACCATCTATAAAAAGGCACATCACTCACATCCACCAGCATGATAGGACACACCTAATGTCATATGTGGAAAGGCTCAGCACTTACAACCACCAGCATGGTAGGACACACCTACTACCATATGTGGAAAGGCACAACACTTACAATCACCAACATGGTAGGACACACCTACTACCATCTGTGAAAAGGCACAGCACTCACATCCACCAGCATGATAGGAAACACCTACTATCATCTATGGAAAGGCTCTACACTTACATCTGATCATGTGGGAACCAATCCCACAGTCACATCATAATGGCTCTCAGCCCCAAACTGAGGATTCTTGGTAACTGACCAGGTGCCTCTATTCTCCCAGAGAATGGACTTCAGCACTTATATATGATCATGTGGTAACACATCCCTCAATCACATCAAAATGGCCCTGCACTTATATCTGATCATGTGAGAACACATCCCACAGTCATATCAGAATGGCCCTCAGCTCTAGGTTGAGTATTCCTAGTAACTGACCAGGTGCCTCCATTCAGAGAATGGCATTCATCACTTATATCTGATCATGTAGGAACCAATCCTACAGTCACATTAGAATGGATCAGCACTCATATCTAACATGGAAGGAACCAATCCTCTTACCATGACAAAATGGCTCAGCCCTTACATCTGACCATGGAACGAACCAATCCTCTCACCATGTCAAAATGGCTCATGGACTCATCACTTCCCCTTGGAGGGAACCTTGATCTGGAGAACACCAAGCTTCTCCCTAAGTATTCAAACTTCACTCTGGCTAATGGCTTAGTTAACACATCAGCTATATGTTCGTCCGTCGCATTATACTAGAGCTTCACTGCTCCTCTCTGCACCATATCCCTGATATAGTGATACTTGATCTCGATATGCTTCGACTTGTCATGGAATACCGGATTCTCTGACAACTTCACACAACTCTGGTTGTCGCAATATATACAAGTGACAACTTCACACAACTCTGTTTGTCGCAATATATACAAGTAGCATCCAACTGGAGATCAAATAAATCAGACAGTAGCTTCCTCAACCATACTGCCTCACAACTAGATGAACAAGCTGTGACATACTCTGCTTCAGCTGTACTCAGTGCCACGCAAGATTGTTTCATACTAAAACAAAAGATCACACCTGATCCCATACTGAAGCAGCACCCTGAAGTGCTCTTCCTATCGATGGCATTGCCTGCCCAATTTGAATCAACATAACCCTCCAGGTTAATATTCTGATTCGCCTCATACTTGAGCCCATAATCAACTGTACCCCTCAGGTGCCTCAGAATATGCTTTGCAGCAATCAAGTGAACATGTCTCGGATTTGTCACGAACTGGCTCAAGGTATTCACAGCAAAGCAAATATCTGGTCTCGTATTTGTCAGGTACATCAAGGACCCAATCATCTGACGATACATCGTAGCATCAACCGATTATGATGAATCATCGCTCAATAGCTTCATGTTCAATGCCATAGGTGTGGTCATGGCCTTACAGTCCATCATCCCGAACGTCTTCAGGATATCTACCGTATACTTCCCTTGTCCTAGGGAAATTCCATCTGCATTCTGCCACACCTCCATGCCTAGAAAATAGTGCATCATACCCAAGTCCTTCATTTTGAACTCTGCAGCAAGCTTCCTCTTCGTATCAAAAATCAACCCATCCATACATGTCACATATAGTAGGAGTATCATTGGGTTACCATCTTCAACCTTGTAGTAAAGTTTGGAATCTGCTTTACTCTTGGTCAAGCCCAAACTGGATAGAAAGCTGTCAATTCTGTCGTACCATGTCCTGGGTGCCTATTTCAAACCATACAGGGCTTTCTTCAATTTACACACATGAGTCTCCCTATCATGTGTCTCAAAACCAAGTGGCTGCTCCACATACACTTCCTCTTCCACTACACCATTCAAGAAAGCAGTCTTGACATCCATCTGGTGTATCTTCCATTTCATCACTGCAGCCAAAGCAACAATTGATCTGATGGAAGTGTATCTGGCTACAGGTGCAAAAGTTTCTTCATAATCTATTCCTTATTTCTGGGAGAAGCCACGAGCAACAAATATTGCTTTATATTTCTCTATGCTACCATCTGCAGCATGCTTGATCTTGTAGATCCATTTGGAAGTTACAACACACTTCCCTTTTGGTCTTGGGACAATATCCCAGACATCATTCTTCATGATCGATTGATACTCTTCAATCATAGCATATTTCCATTCTTTCCTTTCTGACGCTTCTTCATAGTTGGAAGGTTCTTTATCGATGAAGTCACATAATAAGGCTACATACTCGGAGCAGGACCTGGTCCTTTTTCTTTTGACCCTATGATTTTCTTCTGGAGCCCCATATCTTTCTGCACCTTGGATAGCTTCTCATACCCAAGCAGGTTTCCTCTTGTGAGGATTCTTCTCCTGAGGTGGATCTACAGTTTCTTAAGGTTCTTCTAACTCTCGATCTTCTTCTGGAATTTCTTCATTCATTGTTGTGTCATGAGTTCTAGGTGCTTTTGTTTCTTCAGGTTCTTCAGTCGGTCTCTTTCTGGATTTGTTGTAAGCTGAGTCTTCATCAAATGTTACGTCACTGCTGATGTCGATCTTCTTGAATCCTGGGAAGTATATTATGTAAGCCTTCGAGCTTTCAGAGTATCCCACAAATATACCCCTCCTTCCTGAAGGATCTAGCTTTGTTCTCTTTTATTTCGGAATATGTATGTACACTGGACAACTGAATATTCTGAAATGGCTGACTTCTGGTTTCTTACAGGAGAAGACTTCTTCAGGTGTCTTGTTCTCGAGTACTCTGTGTGGAGTACGGTTCTGTACAAACACCGTTGTTCTGGAAGATTCTTCCCATAGATGCATGGGAATATCTTGGTCATTAAGCATGGTCATTGCAGCTTCCATGATGGTTCTATTCTTCCTTTCTGCAACCCCATTCTGTTGTGGATTATATGGAGTAGTTAACTCCCTCTTAATCCTTGAATCTTTGCATAATTCTTTGAATTCATTTGATGTAAATTCTCCACCATTATCTGATTGAAAGGCTTTGATCTTCTTTTATGTATGGTTCTTGATCAAGGCTTTGAATTCCTTGACCTTGCTGAATACTTCATCTTTGTTCTTCATAAAGTATATCCATGTCTTCCTAGAAAAATCATCAATAAAAGAAACATAGTATACATACCTGCTTAATGAACTGGATGACATCGGAGTGAATGATTTCCAAGGTTCCTTTTGCCTTGCTCTCGCTACTTGGAAATGTCTTCTTTGTGTTCTTTCCTTTCGCACATCCTTTGCAGACACCGTCATGTTTTGTCTGAATTTATAGAAGTCCTTCAACAGCTTTGCTTGCAAGTGGTAGTGCTCTATAGTGCACATGTGCAATCCTTCTATGCCAAAGTTCGTTTGGCTCTACTGGTGTATGGACCAAAGCTTGTTCTGGTTGGCCCTTCAATTTGTATAGTCCTCCTTCTTGCTCTCCAATTACTACTGCTTCATCTATAGTCTTTCCCTTTGGCCACATGAGAACTTGGCCATCTACAAATGCAACCCTCATGTCTTTTGCATCTAATGCAGATATGGAGAGGAGGTTCTTCTTTAGTCCTGGTACAAATAAGACATCCTTCATCTTCATAGACTTTCCAGAGTCTAGCTTATAGGAGGATTCCCCACTACCTTTTATTGGATATTGGTAGTCATCTCCAAGTTTCACCTTGTGGCGTGATTCATGTTCTAATAGTTTTGCAAAGGACTCTTTAAATCATGTCATGTGTCTGGAAGACCCACTGTCTATAAGCCAATCATTGCTTCCATGTGTGATATTTCCCGTGAGAGCGGAAATCAAAACATATTCTTAATCACTTGAGGAATCATCACTTTCTTGTCTGATTCTCTTTGTGGAAGGTTCATCATCCTCTGCAACATGAGCATGATGTCTTCTCTTGTTTCCCTTCTTCTTGTGAGAGACATTTTTGTTTCTAGGACATTCTCTGGCATAGTGTCCTTTCTCGTCACATGTATAACATCTGATTCTAGACAAATATTTTCTAGTGTTATCTTTATGGAAGTGCTTACCTTTGGGGTGATGAGAACTTCTTCTACTTTTATTGGAGTGTACTGTGAGATCTTGATCTTCACTTCGCATCTTTTCTTCTTGATCTGCTATTCGAGCTTCTTCTTGTGAGCATTCTTCCCATAGTCTGTTGAACTTGACTAGCTTCTTTCTGGCATAGATCCCTTGAATAAAAGAGTCCCATGATCTAGGGAGACCATTCAAGGTGGTCATTACAATCTCTGCATTCTCCACTTCTTCATCCACTGCTTCAAGTTGTTCTTTGATCTGGGAGACCCTTGTGAAGTATGACTGTATGGTCTACGCATTCTAGATCTTCACATTCTTCAACAGGTTCCTCAAAGTCATCTTCTAGTTTATGTTCTTTCCTTCAAACAGTTTGGCCAAGGCATCAAACATAGCTTTAGGTGTCTTTATGGAGGACACCTTTGGTATGAGGTGATCCTTGATTGAATCAGCATTAATCCTCTTAGCCATGACCAATTTCTTTTTATGTAAGGCCTTAGCCTCATCTCCCTCTGGAACTGGAACCTCTTCATTGATGTAAGAGTCCAACTCATTTTCTTCCAAGACCAAGGAGATCCTATACTTCCAAGCTCGAAAGTTATCAGCTCCCTCAAGATTTTCATCAAGCTTGGTATGATGAGACATCTTAATAGAGAACCTCAAATGGAATTACAAAAGATTTAGATCTTACCAGGTCAAGATGTCGGCACTGGATCTAGAGCTGAATTTCTGCAGTGTTGGTTCAGGAGCAGATTAGGGTTTGAATTTCCCAGAGTTCTGTCCAACCAAAAACTTTGATCTTGATCTCTAAACTTTGATTTTTAGGAGGAGATCAATCCATGCCTGGGCTTACTCAAAAATTCCACTTCTGTGGAAATCCCTTATTTTCAACAGTAGTGTCGGGTCAAAAACTGAAAATACTCTGAATTAGATTCTGCTTCGACAGAAAGATGTGCCCTGAAGAGGAGTCATCCCAACCTTCTTTTGATGAAAATCTGTGGAGAGAGATCCAAAAAGTAGGAATCCCTAGTTTCCGCAACTGCACAGTGTCTTCTTCTCAGGTTAGCTCTGATACCATGTTAGATTTTTATCATTCAAGCTAGCATTAGCTTAGGATCTTTAACTAAGAGAATAACAAGCACAACAATCAAACATGAAAGACAATGAACACAAAGATTTTCCTCGGGGAAACCATAAAGGAGAAAACCCCGTAACTTCCTCTGAGATAGAATCAACACCAAAAGAAAAACCCCAAAAACAGTAAGATGATCTCCCGACAGCAGTAGTCTCTCTCTCTCTCTCTTGTCCCGGCAACTTCTTCTCTCTCATTTATGCGCTACAACTGAGTGTGAGTGAATGTGTGATAAATAGAGAGGCTCACTCTCTATTTATACTAATTCCCGACTTGATAATAACTCACTAGGGCCGACTTATCTAGGAGATTCTAATAACCCTAGGGCCCCACAACTGCGGGGACTTTAACCCTTGATCAATAGGAGGGTTACCCACAATGACTTTACATGACTTGTTTACATTATTGAATCTCCCAATAGGAACATCGAGGCATGACATGACTCAAATACATTACAGACACTTCCTGGAATAAACATCGGGGTACAATACATAAGATATACAAGTGAATACATTCCGAAGTTACAAATACATCAACACAAAGTGGTTCAAAAACTTCAAGAAGTGGCATATGAATTGGAACTTCCAGAAGGAAGTAAAATCCATAATGTATTTCATGTTTCATGTCTTAAAAATGTGATAGTGCGGCATATTTCTGTTTAAAAAACATTACCTCCCTTGGATGATGAAGGATGACTCATTCTCATTCCAGAAATAATAGTGAAGACAAGGGAAAGGAAGCTAAGGAGCAGAACTATAAATGGATACTTGGTACAATGGAAGTATTTTCCTAGTGAGGAAGCCACTTTGGAAGATGAACAAATTTTGTAGCACCAAAACTTGGCATTGATTGAGTACAAACAATCTTAGGTGGGGAGGACTGTCATGCCCCCATCCAAATAATGCTACTAACAAACAATGTTTCACAAACCTACTAGTTCCCTAGGTTGACGTGGAGGCATAAAATTTTGTAATAAGGGATCTATGAGACCCAAAAGGACCTTATTTTACCATATTCACATTAAATTGGTTCACATAAATAACAAATGTTAAGAAAATATGGTGGCATTGGTTCATGGAGACACTTGGAGTCTCATGGAGTCCCTGGGTGGCTAGATTCCCCCACACACACTTAGCACGACCTTCATCCAAATTTGAATCCATGGGGAATGTAATGTTATTGGGGGGTAATTTGGTATCAAATAACATATCACGATCCAAGAAATTCAAATTATTAAAGGGGAGTAACTCCCATGGAAGAGGAAGAGACTAAGAAGACAATGTGTGCCACTTGGAAGGAGATTCCATGCACTCTATTCCAACTAATGATGAGATATTCTATGACAAATATGACAAATGTAGACCTGATTGCAGACCTATGACAAGTATGACATGACAGGGCTAAAAATATCCACCAAGAGGGCACATTTTGGAGTTAGAGGCAACCATTCAAATTGGGGAAAGAATTTGAGCGTGAGGAAGAGTACAATTGTCATAGGAGTTACTAAACCACTAAGATGATTTGGAGGAAGCATATGGAGGGAAATTCGACCTTAGGAGGACTCATGAAGTTAATAAAAGGATTTCTTGAGGAAATATAATGGCTTTTTTGTTGAAATTATTCAAATAACTGAGAGTGGGGGTGAATCGGTTATTTCTAAAGCTTAAACATTTTTCAATATTTAAACCATTATTACTGATCACAAATTTACAGTTTTCATAATGTAGCAAGTATAACAGAAGGAATGATAATCATCAACCACACACACATGATAGAGACAGACAAATATTCATCTTTATTTGAGCACCTACTCAAATGAGGCTGCAACCCCTATTTACAAATTCCTTCTTGCAGAGAGCACCAACCCTCATGTTTTTCTAGCACCCACTACAAATAAAATTCTCCAGCTACTACTAGGTGGAAACACCTACTTCCACTTGTACAGGCTCCAACTTGTACAGAAAAGACAACATGTTCTTCCTAGCACCACCCTACCACCCTTGTTCCTTAGATTTAAACATGTTCATTACAATATGTAGAAAATAGATATAACATTGCATACCAACTCTATCAAACTTTCCTGGTCTACTTATTCAACTCAGCTCCTCTTACTATCTTCATTCTGCATATTCTTGAAAGAACCCAGAGTGCCCTTTCATTCTGCAATCCCCACTTCGACGGCGGTCCTTGCACCAGCTCTCTGCCTGTAGAAATCACACACACAGTCCTCTCTCGCTCATCCTTTTATGCATGCCAATATTTAAGCCCTTCACCTGTTCGTATGCCTAACTGTTCAGTTTCATAACTGATCAAGACCATTCAATACCTCAGAGCAAACAAGGATCCCAATCAATGAGTAATCATGAGTTTATATAACAACATTATCACAACTCTGGATTCTTCCGCAATTGTCTTATTCGGAAACTCTGTTTATGCAATTCTAGTTCCACAAGATTGTTTCTTGAATACTTCTTCCGCGCCATCGATTTCGTGTGGACACTCTCCTAATCATTGATCTGAAATAAGACTTAAAATCTACTTCCGCAAAACTAATTCTGCACCATCGATTGCTTGTGCACTCTTTCCCAACCGTCGATCTTAGGTTAGATGCAAATTGCGGGCATGCATATTGACTTTTCTCGAAATTGCTTTCGCAATTTCAATTCCATAGTTTTGTTTCCGCAATTTCATTTTTGCAACTCTTTGAGTCGTTGATTTCTTAAAAATTCTTTCCTAACAGTCGATCTGAGATCAAATGCGGATTATGGATTGAGGGTAGGCATTTTGACTTCTCTCAAAATTGCTTCAGTAATTCATCTTCTGCAAATTGCTTTCCACAACTCTTTGAGCAGTCGATTTCTTCTAGATTCTTTCCTGACCATTGATCTGAGACCAAATGCAGATTGTAGATTGCGGGTATGCATTTTGAATTCTCTTGAAATTGCTTCCACAATTCATCTTCCTCAAATTGTTTTCCGCAACTCTCTAAGCCGTTTATTTCTTACGGATTCTTTCCTAACTGTCGATATTTGGATTGTGGATTGCAGAATGCGTATGTGCCTCCCAACTTGTTTGAAATGGTCTTCCACAAATATCTTTCTGCATTTCTTTGAATCGTCGATTGCTTTTGTGGAATCCTTTCCTTACCGTCGATCTTCGGATTACGGATTGCAGAATGTGGAACCGCGCCTTCCCATTTTTCACCAAATTTTGACTTCCGCAATTTCGTTTCCGCAATTTTTTGGACCATTGATTTCTTTGCAAGATCACTCCTGACTGTCGGATCTATTCATCATATTTTCTTTCAAAATTTGCAGGTTCACTCCTAACCATTAATTTCATTGCGGGTTCACTCCTGACCGTCGGATTTGTTCATCAGATTTTCTTTCAAACTTTCTTCTTGTGCTTTAACTTGTGGATCTCTACACAAAACGTCGATTCCCCTGAGTCCTTTGCTTATTCATATGATTCCACTGCTTATCTAGATCAAATGATTGGAACTATGCGTTGTCATCGATGACAACCATATCACAATCTGATATGTTTCCATATGATCGCAATACCTATCATAACTCCCCCTATCAAAGTGAACAAGTTATTTGGAATAAGATATGATACCCAGCTTTTGGCGTAGATACTCAAACTGTATCTTTGGTAAGGTTTTAGTGAAGATATCATAAATATGTTCTGTAGAAGAAATAAAATTCAATTGAAGCACTCTGTTTGTGACCTTCTCCCTTAAGAAGTGATACTTAATAGGTATGTGCTTAGTACTAGAATGAAGGACTGGATTCTTGGACACACTAATAGCACTGGTATTATCACAATGGAGAGGAATGGGATCAACATATTTTACCCCTAAATCTACCAGTGTCTGGATCATCTAGAGCACTTGTGTACAGTAGGTGGCAGCAGCAATGTATTCAGCTTTTGTAGTAGATAAAGATATCGAGCCTTGCTTCTTACTCAACCATGAAACTAAAGAAACACCCAAGAAGAATGCACCTCCACTTGTGCTCTTTCTCTCATCCAAACAATTTGACCAGTTAGCATCAAAATATGCAGTTAACTGAAGCTTTTGATTTCTAGGATACCAGAGACCGTAAGTCATTGCACCCTTCAAAATTTTTAATATCCTCTTAACAACCACCAATTGACTTTTCTTAGGAGCAGACTTAACTCTTCCTACCATTCCAACAGTTTGTATTATATCAGGATGAGATGTTGTGATGTACAAAAGACTTCCTATCATTTATCGATATGTTCTTTGATCAACATTAGGTCAGGGATCGTCCTTGCTAAATTTACAACCAACAACCATAGGCGTACTAACAGATGAAGAATATTCCATCTGGAATCTCTTCAACATCTTCTTCAAATACTTCTCTTGAGAGAGAAATAAACCTTCAGAACCCTGAATAATGCGAAAACCAAGAAAGAATGACAATTCTCCTATCATTGACATTTCGAAATTAGATTGCATATCATTAGAAAACCACTGAACTGAAGAACTATTAGTGCATCAAAAAAAATGTCATCCACATACACCAAAACAACTAATAAATCATCACCTTCAGATTTGATGTACAAATTACTGTCAACATTACCTTTCTTGAATCCTTTTTCCTGTAGATGTTTATCCAATATATAAAAAAATGCTCTTGGTGCTTGTTTCAATCCATATTGAGACTTCTTCAGTTTGCAGGCATTATCAGGGTTGTCTGTCAGTTGGAACCCTTCAGGTTGATCTATATAGACTTATTCTTCTAGATCTCCATTGAGAAATGTTGACTTAACATCCATCTGATACACTTTGAAGTTCTTATTACTGGCATAGGCAATAAACATTTTGATAGCTTCCAATATTTCCACTGGTGCAAAAGTTTCATCAAAATCATGTCCCTCAACGCATACCCCTTACAGACCAATCGGGCTTTATTCCTCGCAATTTGTCCTTGTTCATCCATCTTATTTTTAAACACCCACTTCGAGCCTATTACATTTTTATCTGCAGGTCTAGGAACCAACTCCCATGTATTATTCTTATCAATCTGATCAAGCTCTTCATTCATGGCTCTAATCCAATATTCATCCTCACTGGATTCTTCAAAATTCTTAGGTTCCATCATAGATAGGAAAGCATCTGAGATTGTTCTGAAGCTTTAATCAACTTCCTTCTTGTCTGAACTCCTTTATTCTTGTCACCAATTATCTCATTTTCAAGATGATTCTTCTTTACGATTCTGGAAGGTGGTTTTGTTTATGTCCGTTTTCTTGAATCTGCCTGAATGTTTGCACCTTCATCATCTGACTCTGAATCTTCTTTTTTTCAGATTCTTGGACCTGTTCTTCCTCAACTTCAACTCTATCCTTTGTATTTGGTTCAACACTGGTTATTTGAATATCTTTTATAGGAATTCCTTCATATATTTTAATGTCAATACAGTCAACCAATTTATGCAGCCTCTTATTATAACATGTGTACCCTTTACTGTTTGCAGCATATCCTAAGAAGATGCCTTGATCAACCTTGTCATCATATTTGCCAAGATGTTCATCATTGTTTTTAATATAACATTTACTTCCAAAGACTTTAAAGTGTTTGATTGAAGCAGGTCTTCCAAACCAAATTTCATAAGGAGTCTTATCATTGTTTGGCCTTAAGTGAGCTTTGTTAAGAATATGGACAGTTGTGTGAATTGCCTCCACCCACTATCTCTCAGAAATATTTCTTTCATTCATCATTGACCTTTCCATCTCTTGAACTGACCTATTTTGTCTTTCATCTACTCCATTTTGTTGTGGAGTCCCTGGAATAGTATACTCTCTTTTAATTCCATGTTTATCACAAAAATATTTGAAGTCTCTTGAACTGAACACTCCTCCTCTATCAGACCTTACTGCCTTCAGTCTCTTTCTTGTTTGATTCTCAGTCAAAGCTTTAAAAATTTTGAACTTTTCAAACGATTCAATTTTTTCCTTTAGAAAGGAAACCCATGTGAGTCTAGAATAATCATCAATGACCAACATAAAATATCTTCCTCTTCTTCTACCTTCCTTTCTTCATGGTCCACGCAAATCCATATGTACTAACTAAATAGGTTTGTCTATTGATGTGAAGTTCTTGGATTTAAATTGTGTGCGAGTCAATTTTCCCCTTTGACAAGGTTTACAGACACAGTCATATGGCTTTGATATTTTTGGAAGATCTTTTACTGCCCCATTGTTCATAAGCTTGATTATATGATCAAATTTTAAGTGTCCAAGTCTACTATGCCATAGCCAGCTTTCATCATACTTGCTTAGGTGACATTCTTCTCTTCCTTCTTTCAAGAAATAGACATTATTTTCTGTCCTTATGCCTTTTGCAACCAACTGTCCTGAGGGCACAGAGTTTATCTTGCAATCTTTATAAGTGAAAACAACTTCACATCCTCTGTCACAAACCTGACTAACACTAAGAATATTATATTTTAGTCCATCTACAAACAACACATCTTGGGATTTCCCTTTTCCATTACTCAATTTTATCATTCCTTTCCTTTGATTTTCCCTGGAGAATCATTTCCAAAAGTTACATTTCCTTATTTACTTTCACTTAGAGACATAAACTTAATTTTATCACCTGTCATGTGTTTGGAACATCCACTGTCAATATATCAGGGGCCTTTTTTCCTTTGAACAGAAAGCACTAAGCCACACTTGTTATTTTATTTCTTCTTCCAAACTTTATCCCTTCCAGCTGAGTAATTCACTCTCGAATCTGTTTTGTAATTCTTCAGATGACGGCCTGAAGCCTTATGTTCAAAATTATGACAAACTTAACATTTTGCCTCATTGCATAGTAGATCAAAGGAATTGATTTGTCTATCATGTGTTCTTCTTTGAGTTGTATGCTAGTTTTGTTTACTCGCTCGGTGTCTTTTTCTATGTTGCAGCAATTGATTGTCCTTTGATATCCTTAATTGCATACTTCTAACATCAAATGCACAATTTGCAGCTTTGTGACCAAAATTAGAACAACAATAATAGTAAAAATGGAGAAAAAAATTGTACTTGAATCTTGGCTACCCTTCTTTTTGTTGACTTTGATCCTGAGCAATGCTTGGTTGATATTTTTGCTCTGAATTTCTAATTCTGGTACTTGCTTCATTTCCTTTTGTTTGCACAATATGTTTGTATTCTAACAGTTTGTTGCTTCAACCTTCTTCATTCCCAATACCTCTTTTTAGCCATGGAGACATTTGCTTAGTCTGAATGTTGTTCAGTTCTTCTGAAGCTTTAATACTTGACAGATTTTGGTGATACAGAGCTTGAAATTTCTCCAATTCTTTCCTAACTGTCACTACTACTTATTCCAATGCTTCACATCTCTTTTTCATGTCTGTTAATTGTTGTTTCAGAATACCTTCTATTTTATTTGCCTCTTCTAATTCCAATTTTAACAGGGAAATATCTTCACTTGGTTCTTTACCATTCTTTTCATACTGCATCAATAATTGTTTTTGTTTCCTCTTCTTTAGTCTGAGTCTACCAATCTCTTCCAGAGCACTAATTAGTTCGCCTTCCATATCAACCATATATTCTTCATCATTCAAGTCACTTCCTCTATATTCATTTTCAACATCTTCTATGTCCATAAGCATAAAATTATTCACTTCATCTTCACAGGATGAATCGTTGTCTGTCTCTTCTCAGGAATCAACATCATTTGCACACAAGATTTTCCTTTTATATTTAGCCTATTTATTGTATTTATTGAATGTATAGTTTTCTTCATCATCAAATTTCTTCCTCTTTTGCTTGAGGGGACATTTAGAAACAAAATGGCCTATTTTACCATAGTTGAAACATTTAAAGGGAATCTTGCATTTATATTTACCTGGTCCTTTCTTCAGCCTCCTTACAAATTTTTCCTCAATCACATTCATTTCGGAATCAATGTTCTTATTTTCTTTAAAGGATGCTTCTCTAGTGGTGGATTTATCTTTACTAATCCTCATTTCATAAGCTGTCAAAGTTCCTAGAACTTGGTCAATAGGCAGAATTTTAAGATCACTTAATTCTTCTATTGAAAAAAATTTGGGATTAAATATTTCAGGCAAAGATCTTAAAAATTTATGAACTAAGGGTGCTTCATCAATCCCTTCACTAAGACCCTTCATAGCATTCACAGTCTCTTCTACTCTTAAGAAATATTTACTGACAGTCTCATCCTCATTCATCTTTAGTTGTTCAAATTTTAGTCAATATGCTTGTAGTTTGACATCTTTTACTTTCTCATTTCCTTCATAACTGCTTACAAGTTTGTCCCACATCTCTTTTGCAGATTCAAGATGCATCACCTTAACAAACTCAGATTTTGCAAGACCACTCAGGATAGTGTTCATTGCCTTTGCGTTAAAACTAAATTCCAACTTATCATCTTTGCAGGATAGCACAACTACCTTTACATAGCCAGTGTCTACTACATCCCAAACATCAGCACCTAAGGACATTATATAAGCTCTCATTCTAACCTTCCAAAAGGAAAAATTTGTTCCATCCAACAGAGGAACCTTATTGGTTGAAGTCCCTTCATAACTTGTCATGTTTAATTTTTTAGATCTACCTTTTAAATAAAAGGAACCTGCTCCGATACCAATTGTTGAAATTATTCAAATAATTGAGAGGGGGGAGGTGAATCAGTTATTTCTAAAGCTTAAACAATTTTCAATATTTAAACCATTATTACTGATCACAAATTTATAGTTATGATAATGCAGCAAGTATAACAGAAGGAATGATAATCATCAATCATGCACACATGATAGAGACATAAAAATATTCATCTTTATTTGAGCGCCTACTCAAATGAGGTTGCAACCTTTGTTTACAAATTCCTTCTTGCAGAGAGCACCAACCCTCATGTTTTTCTAGCACCCACTACAAATAAAATTATCCATCTACTACTGGGTGGAAGCAACTACTTCCACTTGTACAGGATCCAACTTGTACAGAAAATATAACATGTTCTTCCTAGCACCACCCTGCCACCCTTGTTCCTTAGATTTAAACATGTTCATTACAATATGTAGAAAATGGATATAACAATGCATACCAACTCTGTTAGATTTGTTTGATCTACTTCTGGATCTGCTTATTCAACTCAGCTCCTCTTATTGTCTTTCTTCTGTATATTCTTGAAATAACTCAGAGTCCTATTTCATTCTTCAATCCGTACTTTGACAGTTTTCCTTACACAGGCTCTCTTCCTGCAAAGAGTGCACACACAATCCTCTCTCGCCCGTCCTTTTATACACGCCAATCTTTAATCCCTTCACCTGTTCATATGCCTAACTGTTTAGTTTAATAAATGATCTAGACCATTCAATGCCTCATAACAGACAAGGATCCCAATAGATGAGTAATCATGAGTTTCTCTAACGACATTATCGCAACTCTAGATTCTTCCACAATTGTCTTTTTCTGCAACTTTGTTTATGTAGTTCTGGTTTAGCAAGATTGTTTCATGAAGACTTATTATGTGCCATCGATTTCATGCAGACTCTCTCTTGATCGTTGATCTAAAATAAGACTTAAAATCTGCTTCCACAAAACTACTTCCACATCGTCAATTTCTTGTGCACTCTTTCCCAATCGTCAATCTTAGATCAGATGCGGATTGCGGGTATGCATCTTGACTTTTCTTGAAATTGCTTTTGCAATTTTGTTTTCGTAACTCTTTGAGCCGTCGATTTCTTGTGGATGCTTTCCTAACCGTTGATCTGAGATCAAATTCGGATTGTGGATTGAGGTTATGCATTTTTACTTCTCTTGAAATTGCTTCCACAAATTGTTTTCGCAACTCTCTGAGCCATCGATTTCTTGTGGATTCTTTCCTAACCATCGATCTGAGATCAAATGTGGATTGCAGATTGTGGGTATGTATTTTGAATTCTCTCAAAATTGCTTCTACAATTCATCTTCCGCAAATTGTTTTCCACAACTCTCTTAGTCGTCGATTTCTTACGGATTCTTTCCTAACCGTCGATATTTGGATTACGAATTGCGGAATGCAGATGTGCCTCCCAAACTTTTTGAAATGGTCTTCCGCATTTCTGTGAACTGTCGATCACTTTTGCAGAATCCTTTCATGACCGTCAATCTTCGAATTGTGGAATGCAGAACCACACCTTCCCATTTTTCACCAAATTTTGACTTCCACAATTTTCTGGACCGTTGATTTCTTTGCGGGATCACTCCCGACCGTCGGATATGTTCATCAGATTTTCTTTCAAACTTTGAGGGTTAATTCCTGACCGTTGATTTATTTGTGGGTTCATTCCTAACCATCGGATCTGTTTATCATATTTTCTTTCAAACTTTCTTCTCGTGCTTTAACTTGCGGATCTCTGCACAAATCATTGATTCTCTTGAGCCCTTTGCTTATTCGTCTGGTTCCACTGCTTATCTAGATCAAATGCTTGGAATTATGTGTTTCCATCAATGAAAACCATATCACAATCTGATTTGTTTCTATATGACCGCAATACCTATCATAATTCCAACATTTTGATCATTTGTTAATTTTCCTTTGGCATTTTGGAGAGCTTTTCCTTGTCTGTTGCACAATGAGTGTTCACTCTCCCTGCTTGTGAACCAAATTCGAGTGAGTTAGATTCCTTTCCAAGTTGGTTGATGGAGAGACCATTCAGACCTATCATTGGATCTGAATGAAGGAGTTTTATTTTGAGGTTGAAGGCCATACAGTTTGAGATTCCATCTATCTTCCCCTTCTCTCATTCATACTTCACCATTCCCCATACTCTCATGTGATGGTGCACTTGTTGGAGAGGTGCTTGCACTTGGATGACTCCATGTAATGCTCAATATTGGGTATATTATGTTTATTTCTGTAATATTATTTCCATATTCTATGTAAGTTGAAATATCATAAATACATGTGTAAAAAGGCTTGCATTCCCATGCTCTTGAATAACTAGTTTTCATGTATTTGGCTTCCATTTTGAAAGAGTTATATATCATATCTGTATTAAGGAATTTCTCTGATGTTTAATGTTGTTGGGGAATATATTTGTATTATTTATATGGTGTCCATTTATCATGCCATTATCTGAACTATTCCATGTACTTTTCATGAGTTAAAATCGAGCGGTAATGTCATTTCCCCTTAAGCAATTTCACTAAAAGTTGTCATATGAATGTTGCACTTTATAACTAGTTTGTAGAGCTTACAACCATGTGCAATTACAGAACCTAATGTCTGATATCAGTCCCCATAATATATTCACAAAATTGGTAGGTTCGTACTTGATTTGGGAATCCAATTTGGCCTACACCCTAAGGGGGGAATTTGACCACAATTTCCTAGGAATTTTGCTCTTTCTGTCATCAACCCAAAAAAAAGTTTTAGAAGCTTAAATTCAAATAAAAAATGTTCAAAGGTTATATTCAGATGTATTAAGACTCACCAAACCATTTCCTTTCATATTCGGGATCATTTGGAGATAGTAGGACCCCCCATAGTCATGACTAGTTAAGCCTAAATTTGCCCAAATTGCAATCTTTTCCCAAAATTTCCAGGTAGGCTTATTACACAATAATGGATCCTAGACCTATAATTTTTATACTAAAATAGACTTCCACAGAATTTTTCACGTAAAACAATTCCATAGGGACTTGGCTACTAAGACCTTGTTGAAAATGAGTATGTTTTTTAACCCCCAACCACCTAGAATCTTAGGTGCTACAAATTGGTTCCACTTGACTAGATAAAAACCTTGATATTCACTTCGTCCTCACCCCAAATACTTAAAACATAATTTACTGATGTGCACCAAAATCAATTTGGAAATGTGGGCCATTGGGTGCCAGTAGACTGGAATTGCCTCCATAACTGATTTGATGAGCACTAATATACCACCTCTTGAAATCCATTTATTGCAACAAAAGTTTATTCTTCCTTCTATCCTATTAACTAGCCATTGCCAATCATCCTTTCCATATTTCATTGCTTTGATCTTAAACCTTGGATACTTGATTCCTTCCTCTACTTTATCCACCTCAAAAGGGACTTTGATCTAAGTGAATTCGGAGCAGATAGATAAAAGATTTACGTTGACTTATTTCCATTTCGGTTGCTTGACAAAAAAGGTACAAAAGTACCTTTTTTACTTTGGTATTCCCTTTAAGACTACAGACATAATAAATAATGTCAGCCACAAATAGCAAGTGAGTCAAGAATTCATAACCTTGAAAAGAGATTCTGGTTAATCTTTTGCAGTCGTGTTCTTCCAGGATAAGTCTGCTCAATCCATGAACAACAAGAAGGAAAAGATATGGAGATAAGGGGCAAACTTTCCTGAGCCGTAGAGAAGCATTGAAGAAGGGGAATCTTTACCCATTGATTAGTACCACAAAATAAGATGAAACAATTCAACCCATGAAGTAGTTTTTTATCTCTAGACTAAACCCTATGTGGAGTAGGATAAGAAGGATGAAGAGCCATCATCCCTTATCATAGGCCTTTTAGAGATCCAACTTGATAAACCCAACCTTTATTCCATAGTTCGATGGAATGAAGTCCCTCCAAAGCTGCACCCGTGACTTCATGAATAGAACAACTTTGAAGAAAGAAAAACTGTGTTGGCATTATGATTGGTATTGCGATGATCTAGATAAGCAGATCATATTTTGATCCGCTTGTCATTGATGGCAACACATAGTTCCAAGCATATGATCCAGATCAGCAAATGACTCAAATGAATATGCAGAGGACTCAGGAAAATCGACGGTTTGTGCAGAGATTTGCAAGATAAAGCACAGGAATAAAGTTTAAAAGAAAATTTGATGAATAGATCTAATGGTCATGAGTGAACCCACAAAGAAATCAACGCTCTAGAAAATTGCAGAAACAAGATTGCAAGGTCATATTTTGAGAAAAATGAAAAGTGTGGTTCTGCATTCCGTAATACGAAGATCCACGATCATGAAAGGATTCTGCAAAAGCGATCGACATTTCACAGTAATTGCAAAAAGGGATTTGTGGAAGTGTAACGAGGATTTATCCCCTGTTACATGCAAAAGCACCAGCCTTAGATCGGTGGCATCAAAACGAAGAGTTCGAATGTAAAAAAAAACAACAAACTAGATTAGTAATCCAAAGCAAATATTTTTAACGTTTTTTGAATATACAACAACTAAACTAAATAAACATAAACAAATGAAATTATACCTCCTTTCTTGTAAAGTGGGCCACCGTGGTCGTCTTCGGAAGTGGTCCGCCTCTCCACATGCTAGTTCTCCAATGGTATCCAAGTGGGTACGGAGAATGTCTCGACGTACAATGTGGGAATGGTATGGCGACAGGATGATGACAAAAGGGTGTGTGAATACCTGAGAGCAAAAGGTGTCCCAATGTACTCACAAAATGAAAATGAGGAAAAAGGAATTTTGGGAGGGCCCTTCACAATGTATTTATAGAATGGTTCTAGGGTTTTTTAACCCAATGTGATTACCCATGGTATTTTCTTATGGTTTTTCTCATTTTTAGGGTTTTTACACCCTTTTTAGGGTTTTTGAACCCTTTTTAGGGTTTTCCCCCTTTTTTAGGGTTTTTGACCCTTTTGTGGAGATAATGAGGGTAAATCATAGTAAATAATAATGTTTTTGGACCATTTTTTGTGGAAATACAATTGTGAAGGTCAAAAGTAAGGGAAATATGGTAGGATAATGATGTATGTATATGGTTTAAACCATGTCAAGCTATGTGAACATTTTTTTGTGTTAACAAGAAGTCCATTTCAACAAAGTTGGGAGGCACATCTGCATTCCACAATCCACAATCCAAAGATTGACAGTCAGAAAAGAATCTACAAGAAATCGATGGCTTGAAGAGTTGTGAAAAATGATTTGTGGAAGCAATTTCGAGAGAAGTAAAAAATGCATACCCGCAATTCGCAATCCACATTTGATCTCAGATCGACAACTAGGATTGAATCTGCAAGAAATTAATGGTTCAGAAGAAATGTGGAAACAAAATTGCGAGAGAAAAATTGTGGAAGTAGTTTGAATAAATTTGGAAAATGTACAATCCACAATCCGCATTAGATCTAAGATTGACGATCGGGAAAGACTCCGCAAGAGATCGAAAACACAGAAGAAAAATTACGGAAAGGGAATAACATAAGTAGTTTGAACAAATTTGGAAAACCCACAATCTACAATCCGCATCTGATCTAAGATCGACTGTCGGGAAAGACTCCACAAGAGATCAACGACGTGAAAGAAAATTGCGGAAAGAGATTTGCGGAAGTAGTTTCAAAGAAAAAGCAAAATGCACACTCGAAACCTACAATCAGCAGTATCTGAAATCTTATTTCATATCGATGAATAGGAGAGAGTTCGCATGAAATCGACGGTGCATAAGAAGTCTTGCAGAAAGAATCTTGCGGAACAAGAACTGCGAAAAATCATATTTGCAAAAAAAGAAAGAAAAAAAAGACAATTATGTAAGGAGTTAGAGTTGCGGAAACGCCATTGCAGAAACTCATAATTACGGGAAGACTAAGGTTGCGGAAACAGATTGCTTATCGATTGGGCTCCTTGCCTGTCATGAGGCATTGAACGGTTTTGATGAGTTATGAAACTGAACAGTAAGGCATATGAACAGGTGAAGGGATTAAGGATTGGCATGTAAAAAAGGATGGGCGGGAGACAAGACTGGTACACTCTCTGAAGGCAGAGAGTTGGTGCATGGACCATAGTCAAAGTGGGGATCCCAAAATGAACGAGGAATATGAATACACAGAATAGAGACAGTAACATGAGCAGAGTCTGAATAAGCATATCCTGAAGTAGATTAGAAAAAGTGTAACAGAGTTGGTATGCATTGTTTTATGCATACTGTATTAAACATGTTTAAATCTAAGGAATAAGGGTGGTAGGGTGGTGCTAGGAAAAACATGTTGACTTCTTTGTACAAGTTGGATCATGTACAAGTGGAAGTGGGTACTTCCACTTAGTAGTCGCTGGAAAACTTTATTTTTTAGTGGGTGCTAGAAAATCGTGAGGGCTGGTGCTCTCTACAACTAGGAGCTTGTAAACAGAGGTTGCAACCTCGTTTGAGTAGGTGCTCAAACAAAGATAATATAAATGAATTAGAGCTTCTTGTTAATATTTGTTTATCTCTTTCTCATCTTTGTGATTGATGATTAACATTTCTTTCGTTGTACTTGTTTCATCACCATGACTGTAAATTTGTGATCTGTAATAATGGTTTGAAAATTGGAAATTGTTTAAGCTTAGAAATAATTGGGTTTGGCTTCTCGTTACGCTGGTTACAGTGCTGTTGTTCCTTCGTGGCTCCATAATCTTCACTTCCATGTAATGTAAACATTTTAGAGTTTTAAAACTAGATTTTGTTTTCAGTATATAGTTCTAAAAGCAAGTTTTTAATTAAACTTTGGTTTTCATTTTGCAGGTGACAGTTCGCATAACCCAGAAAACACTTTAGAAAAGGATCGGCGCTCTGGCTACGGGTAAGCCCTGGTTATCAAATGGATTTACATGCTTGTGTAGTCCTTAGGGGACAGTTTCCAGTTGGAAAAAGTTACGACTTGGTTGTTACCCAGTCTTGGGTTGTTGTTCTTCAGTTTACTAGTTTTGGTTTTTGTTTAAACCCTCGCTTACAGCAGGGTGACTCCAGCTCAAGCCGTGACTTGTAAATGTATGTTTCTCATTTATGTACAATGTTTATGTTTAAAGCCTTTACGGCCTGTCAAGCAACACACAGTTTCTTTTAAAGCATAAAGGTTTTCCTTTAAGCTTGGACACATTTTATCTTTAAGCTCTTATGGTGACTTTGCAAACTAGGGTTTTTACCCTATTCGCCTGTGTAATAGAAATTTTGTTGTATATTATTTATTTTGCATAAAGAATATTGTTAATGGCTTAAAGACAGTTATTTTATCATATTATATAATTATTTACTTACAGGCTCAGAAATTCGACTTAGGATTTCCTGTAGGTAACCCTTGTGTAAAATAAATTCTTCAATTTGTTCTTTAAGCTTTAGTTACTTAATTTAATTGATTTAATTATTGTTACCGGTATATAGTGTAAATTTCCAGGTATATTATTATAATTGTCTTTTCATTGTCCTTAAAGAACTGTAATAATTTATAACAATTTAGTTGTTTAATAATAAATAATCCAAATAATTGGATTATCGCTTAAATGATTGTCATTTACATATATTGTTTGTTATTAGGGTTTCGACCCTGTACTTTCTTTTAAAAGTATATCTTGTTTGTATAAGTTAAAAGAAATAGTTCTTTTTATAAATAAACATTTATTAAATGTTAGTTATCATCATATTTTAGTTGTTTTTATAAAATAAAATACAGATAGAGTTTATTAAAGTTCTTTGATAAGATGTACATAAACTCTGTACTTAATTTGTTCTTTAGAATTTAATTATGATAATAACACCCTACTTGAGGTTCAAATATTTGTAGATATAGTCAGTTATTATTAACAGTAAATAAACTAAGTATTTCTAATTTAAATCTTTACTTAGCAGAATAAAATAAAGTGGTTTGTCTGAGTTATTTCTACTGCCTCTGCTACAGGTTAATAATATAATTACAAGGAAAAGCATATATATATATATATATATATATATCACAGTTTACCCTCCTACGTATTTTGATTTTAATCACAAATTAAAGTACTGTGTAAGAATAATAACTTATCTACTTGAATAACTTATTAATATTATAAACCTACTACCTGTAAAGAGTTATGGCTATTTCTTTTCTAGCATACTTACATCAACTAGCTAGTTAAACAATAAACATAACTAAACATGTTATTGTTCTTTTCTAATAAAAACCTACATACAGAAATAAATTACTCTGATATCATGAAATGCATAATACATCTATTCATTTAGATTCATATCATATCCTTCATCTATTTTAAATACACTACCTGTTCTAGAGTACGGTCTAGTCCTTCCAGATGTGCAAAAACGCAGGTTAGGATTATTTTTCATCTATTTCAGGTTCATTCTTTCAAATAACTAAAATATTACTAACTCTTACAGTTCACAACTAAACATTTAACATTTATTAATCAATCAGACTCACATTTAACCATCTAACACAGTAAAATAAAAAGACTATAGAACATGATTAAGCTGGACAACAACAGCGTTAGGAGGTCATTCCTCCCTACCAACTCCTGGAGAGCACTCAAACAACGTCTCCTCAGGACCCCCGAGCCTGTTCCTGGTCTCCTTGGCTGAGAACTGGTGGAACAAGCAAACAATAGACTAGTCCAATGACTGAGTAATCACTCTGCACTCAGCAGTAAGATCCTTCAACTGAAAAGTTGCACCAGATCACTTAGCAGTTAACCCCTCAAAATCCTTCTACAAATTCCCTTGCCATTGAATTCCTCTGAAGTACATTCACCTGAATCATCACTTCCCTGGAATGAGCAGCCTCAGCTCTCTTCAATGGACATTTTTATAAAGATTGCCTAGGTCTTTTGGGTTAGTTGTCATTAATTGAGCCACCTGCTCTGATCCCACTTTCTTGGGGGATCATGACCCCCAAATGTAGGGAGGTTGCCACCTTCAATAGTTGGAAGTGTTTGAGGATGCTGCCACTTGTCTGTTTGCTCTCCACCCAGTCTCCTCCACCAACTTGACCAGTAAACACTCTTTTAACAACTCTCCTAAGCTGTTGTCTCCACTTTTATTTATTTATAATTAAAATATTCAGAATTACATTCAATATCCTTGACTCTGTTGAGTCATCAATTACAACTTAACATAAAATTTAACATAATGTCTTAAATAAAATCAATTAAGATTAAAAAAAAAATTCAAAATTGGAGCATGTGACATACACACCCCCTTAGAACATAACATCATCCTCGATGTTATTTATTCTTCATCCTCAGAATTCCCCTGGAATAGAATTAGATATGCATCTCACATATTACTTTCCAATTCCCAGGTGGCTTCCTCTGGACTAAGGTGATTCCATACCACCTTCACCTGTCCAATGGTGTGGTTCTAAAGTGTGATCTCCCTCTGCCCAAGGATACAGTACTGTTCCACCAGAAAATATCCTTCTGGTTCCACCTGTACATCATTATAGTTAACAACATGAGTAGCATCATGAACATATTTCCTTAATACATAAATGTGAAAAACATTATGTACTCTTAAATTTGGTGGTAATGCTAATTGATAAGCTACTTGTCCAATCCTGGATAGAATTTCAAATGGACCACAGTAACGAGGTGCTAATTTCGCACAACTCCCCAATCTCAGAGAGCTCTTTTTGGGCCTTACCTTGATGAACACATGTTCACCTACCTGAAACTCTTTTGGAGTTCTTTTTAAGTCTGCTTGACTTTTCTGTCGATCCTCTGCAACTTTCAGATTACCTTGCACCTGTTTTACAATTTTTTCCATTTCCTTTAACAGTTCAGGACCTAATACCAATCTATCCACTAGATTACTCCAAGAGATAGGAGTATTACATTTCTGTCCATACAAAATTTCGAAAGGACTAAATTTGGCTGATCTCTGATAGTTATTATTATAAGCAAATTCTACCAGATGCAAATAATCCTCCCATTTACCTAGCTGGTCTTTCACATACATTCTTAATAGATCTTCCAGTACTTGGTTTACCCTTTTAGTTTGTCCATTTGTTTAAGGATGGAATGAAGTACTAAAATTTAATGTAGTGTTTAACCCTTTAAACAAAGACTTCCAAAAGTTTCCTGTAAATTTAGGATCTCTATCTGAGATTATTACTTTCGGTATTCCATGCAATCAGAAAATCTGTTTCAGAAAGATATCAGCTATGTTTGCAGCTTTATATGTAGTTTTAACATGTATAAAGTGAGATGCTTTGCTTAACTCATCAACTACTACCATGATAGAATCGTTTAAATTCTGATTTCTAGGCAGTCTAGTATAAAATCAAGACTAATTATCTCCCATTTCCAGCTAGGAATGGGTAATGGCTGAAGTAATCCAGCTAGGTATTAATGTTTACTTTTCACCTACTGAGATTCAAAATACCTAGCAATATATTATGCTACTTCAGTCTTCACATTTGGCCAAAAATATTCTTTTCTTAACATAGTTATAGTCTTTTGATAGCCTGGATGTCCTGAGTATGGAGTTTTATGAATTTCATCCAGAATTAACAGCTTAACTTTAGGTACATTAGGTGAATACATTCTATCTTTATACAGTTAAAATTCTTTTGACTTCAGACTGTACCCTTTACTTAAGCTTTTTGTTGGATTTTCTTTAGATTTAGCTTGTAAATTTTGATAAATTCCATCTTATTCTATTCCTGTTTTAAGTTGTTCATCCAAATTTGTAGTATAAGTGCTGATAGCTGCTACAAAATTCAGCCTTGCATTCCTACCTAATGCATCAGCAACTTTATTTTCTTTACCTTTAATGTGTTGAATTTCAAAATCATACGCGCTTAAGAAAGCTGACCACCTAGCTTGTCTGGCATTTAGATTAGGCTGATCTAACATATACTTCAATCCTTTATTATCAGTCATTAAAATAAATTTTCTGCCAATTAGGTAATGTCACCACATCTTTAAAGCATGTATAACAGCTGCTAATTCCATATCGTAAGTTGCATAATTCTTTTCATGAATTTTTAATTTTCTTGACTCATAGGCAATAGCATGCCCTTCTTTAGTCAGAACACCGCCTAAGCCATCATTGCAAGCATCAGTGCACACTACAAATTCTTTATTAGGATCAACTATTCTTAAAATAGGTGCGCTGGTTAATAAAGTTTTTAACTTTTTAATGATTTCTTCGCATTTCTGGTTCCAGTCAAACTTCTTTCCTTTCTTCTGCAAAGAAGTTATCAGATTTGTGATCTTCGAAAAACATTCAATGAACCTCCGGTAGTACCCGCTAATGCCCATAAAAGATCGAACATCTGTCACATCTTTAGAAACCAGCCAATATTCGATTGCCCTTATCTTTTCAGGATCCACTGAAATCCCTTCCTTCGTCACCACATGAACGAAGCACTGAATCTTATCCTTGAATAAATCACATTTACTAAACTTTGTGAAGAATTGATGATCTATTAACTCTTGCATAGGGATGATTTTAGGGGCGAATTATAGCCCATTGGCAAATTTTAAGGGGTGCCCAAAAAAAGATGGGCGAATTTTTAATATTAAAATGGTTTTTTTAATTTAATAAATTAGCCCATATTTTATTTTATATATAATTTCCCTTGACTAAATATCCCACGTGATTAACCTCTGAAAATTCATAAAACCTAATTTCACCAACCCGTCGATGGGAAAATCGTGACATTCGCCCCGATTTCTTCCGTATTGGAGGTGAAATCGCCAAAAATTTACAGTTTTGGAGGATAAATGAAGATGATTCGCCCAAATTTATGGTAGATAGGTTCAAAATTTGGTATTTCTCCTCTATTTATGGATATTTGGGTAAATTTATTTTAGTTCATCCCTGATTTGTAGGCCTTGGATGTTCATCCATTGGGTATGGAGCAGCACAAGATTTGGGTCTGCTTCAGGTGAAAATGGATGGCACAGGTCTGCTACATCGATTTACTTCGAGAGTTTTCCTTACAGGGTCAGCCAGGAGACTGGGTTCATTGATTATGACAAGCTGGAGGAGAAAGCCATGGATTTCAAGCATAAGCTTATTATCTGTGGAGGCAGTGCTTATCCCAGGGACTGGGATTATGCTAGGTTCCGTGCTGTTCCTCCATTCTTTGGCTCTTTTTTTTTATATACAGGTCTGTCACATGTTCTGTCTTTTCTTGATATTAAAAACACATACTTATTAGCTTAAAGGGCACTAGTTCTGAGAGTGGATGATATTGGTCACACCAAGAAAAAAGATGTTCTCTTAATAGTTAATACAAATGCATACAGTTATGAACTGTTTGAAATTGTTTACTTCATTTTAACTCCATCCATGTTCTAACTGTGTTGAGTCATCTCTTCTATCTGTAGCTATTGAGTTCATGCTATTTTCTATTTCAGGGTGATATTCACAGGCACGGTTGTTGTCATACCAGACATATCAGCCTTATCCTCACCTAGTGACAAAGCAGAATCTCGTAGAGAAGGTCCTCAAAATCAAAGTGCAACCAGTGGTTATGAAGGAGTGTGTGGGCTTAAATCTCTTAGCATACGACATCTCTTGTATCGTCTAGCATTTATTGCCAATTTTGTGCATGTATTATAGGTCTTTTTATCCCTTACTGTACTAGATCAGTGATTCTGCATGTAAATCATAACTTGCTCCAGTGGTTTGTTTCAAAGAGTTCTCAATGTTGGTTTGTTTCAAAGAGTTTTCAATGTTTTTTATCATTATGTGCAACTTCATGACAACAAAAGAGGTGTTGATTTTAGAGGATTAAAGAAGGATGGTGAGGAGGATGATGCACCCCATTTTACGTTAATATTTGTCCTCAATTTCTAATCTGATTTGTCAGCATCTGGGGGGAATATTTGGTGAGCTAAAGCATCCGGTTACCCCTTTATTTCTGTAATTTATCAAGCTGTCTTTAGCGCGAAACAGTTGTAATCTAATCCTCAGATCCTATGGCCTTGGCTTTGTTGCATTTGTTTGGATATAAATTTTCAATAGCAGAAACCCTAATGACATATCTAGTTGGTTGCAAATGTAGGGCCTGTGGAAGTTTTCATTTTCCCATGTTTACTTATTGCATCCCTACTGCTGCTTGTTATTAATGCTTCTGATTGTCAGCGTTCTATGTATATAATTTATATTTCTCATTTCAACACATGTGGACCTCCTATGCTCATTTTGTATATCTATTGGCTATTGCCTTCAATTTCTATGAACTGCTTGTGTAGAAATGCTTTTGGCTTTGGCCAAAGCTTTAGAGTTGTCTCTATTGTCAGTTTTTGTATTGGCATTATTTGTTTTTCAAATTTGATGCTTCTTCTGTACAGTTGTATAACTTGAGTGGGCCTAACGATTAAGAATAGCTTACAGGAACTTTGTATGAGCTAGTTAAGATTCACACCATTGAGTTGGATAGGATAAATGAATCTTAACTAGCTCATACAATGTTCCTGTACATGTTAATGCTTCATGTTATTTATCTAGCTTAGACAAGTTGTACTTTATAAACAGTTTATGTAAGTAATACATAGGTTAGTGTCGCCACCTTGACCTGACTCTCATCTTGAAACACTTTGATCAATAATTTTGTCAAACTCACCCAAGAATTGCACTTAGTCTCATTCACATAGAAGACTCCATTAGCATTGAAAACATCTTAGTTTAACACTTTGAAAGTAGTGTAGCCACCTTGATCTGACTCTCATCTTGAAACACTTTGATCAACTGTACTGGGAGCAAGACTTTTGAGTTTTAAGCCTGAGCCATCATTGCTGTGAGCACTCAACCTTGTTGCTAGACCATAGCTTGATGAGATTTTCCTCATTGGATATTATTCTTTGGCACTCTGTTGGTTTTATTCTGGGTGTAAGTTATAGTATTCAACAGCCATGGAGCTCATTAGCAATTATTTTCCATGGCACATGCTACTGATTATAAGAGTAGCATAGATTTCTTCGCTTTTCTTTCTATTTTTCTTGTTCCTACTATCCTTAAATCTACTAATCACTTCCATTCACTCAAAGTTATCCTTAAATCAGCTAATCACTTCCATTCACTTAAAGTTAGTGCTAATAGTAGTTGGTGTCCCTGGTGATCTGTTTATTCTTTAGGCAATGCTGGTTTCTGTGGCATCTATCGAAGATCGTGGATGTTTTCATTTTAAAGAGCTTAGTCCTGCTTCAAAGCGTAATTTTGAGTACATCAATCTACAGAAAATTGTGCCATGAAAATGTTGAATTAATTAGTCTCATTTTTTTTCAGACAATGCAGTTTGAGAAGTTATTCACAATAATGAAATCCAAGGAATCAAGTTGCCATTTCACCTTGTTGGGAGTTTTTTTGCCTCTTGAATGGAGTGGAGTTCAACCCTACCTCTTTTCTGTGCAGATTTTGTACCTACATACCTTAAACAAAGCCAATGCTTTCCTCGTTTTCTTGCATATCTATCTATCTATCTATATCACACAAAATAATTCCAATCTCTTAAGCTGCGAGCACTATTGTCTGCGACCTTATAAGTTATTCCAGTACCATCCCTTTCACATTTTAGAAGGAGCATTTCTATTTCTACGTTGTCGCTTTCTTTTGGTTATTATAAGTTTGGCTATGAGAGTAGCAATAGTGTTTCAGTGAAGCAGCGGGCCTTTGTAAAATAACAAATTTGAGAGGAGATAAATATTTGCTTATAAAGAAGCTAGCACTTAACATATATGTTAGGGAATTTGTTTAGTGCATCATGGTTAGGAGCAAAATTTTATTTGATAGGAAGCTTTTAAAATTATCCATTAGTTGTACATTGACTTCAGGAAAGGTGACACATTTGTTGTCTTAAATAGTGCATCTATATCCTGCTAATTTCCCTTATTATTGTTTAAAGTAGTGATGGACCAATAGAAACAGTAGAAATCATAGTCTTTATTGCTTCAGTAAAAGAAAGGCAACAGTGCAGAAGAATTGTGAGTCAAAAACCATGGAGGAAAGAGGAGGAATATAGGAATCTGCTAGGTCATGACCACAGATGGCACAAGTGAAAAATTTAATAGTATATTAAATGTTGCTAGCATAGGAAAAGGACCATAATGACTATGTCCATTTAAAAACATGGAAGAAATAGGAGGACTATATGAATCTATAAGGTTATGATTCATTTCTCCACAGTGAAAATCTGGCATAAATCATTGTGTAGAAATGATTCATAATGAGGAATATGGTCATTGCTAGCATAGGAGAAATGACCATAATGACTATGCTTCCTACCAGGATTTACTGTAGACATGTCACTTATTGAAGTTGCTTAGAGATAGAGGGGCGAAATGATTTGGATCATAGATGGGAAAGATTGATTATTAAAATATGAATCTTTACTCCACAATCATTCATTAAACGCTAATGTTATAAAAAAAATTATCAATAAAAGCCATTGTATTATTGTGCCTAGAATTACATCAGCTTTCCCATTTAGCAGGAAATTATATGCTAGACCACTATATACTTATCCACTAATAGGATGACAAATCGAACCTTTATGCCATAGCTATAGGTTGGTTGTGGCCAAAACTTTCCAGGAAAACAAGATACATGAGTTATAAGGATAGGTTAAAAAGTGATGACCACCATTTGATGACAAATTGAAATATGTTGTTATTGATTGGGATCATGTAGTACATTGCAAAACTATTGTATACCTTTTGCATCAGATTTGTTGTACCATCATAAGGGGAATAATTGTCATGAATAATTTTAGCTAGATCATTCTTGTCTGAAGGATGCCATGCAGCCCAGTCATCTGGACTTCTCATAAATACACTGGAGTTAGCTCAAGTGCCATAAATATATAAATGAAAATCAAATATCATGAAACATACAAACTACCATCTGTGATTTTGGAAATATAACTGAAACTATTGAATTTCCATTGGTACCAAGACCACAAAGGTAAACAAAATCTACAACACAAAATAACTAGGATTTACCTACTTGTCAAGACTCAAGAGTTGCATCAAGATACAAAAGATTATGAAAGACATGATGTCCATGCTCCAACAAATGTTGAACTAAGCCCAAAATGCTTCCACTCCTGTGTCACTACCAGCCTTTAAATTTGGCACAAAACATAACACACTTTTATGGTACCATAAATGCTTAAATTTGGCATAAAACATAACACACTTTTATAGGAAAACAAGGACCAAGATACATATGGTTGACAGACATGGGGAAAATGGAGATGCATTGTTTTATGATGAGGACTGCTTAGAAAGGAGACGTTCCTATAAAGAGGATGAAAATGACCCATGTCTTTCCCTCTGCATTAACTACGCTCACTCACATTTCCCTTCAGCTATGAAAGAAGCGGTTAGCCCTAAGGTACGCATAAAGAGCATGGGATGTGTCCTTAGTTTTCCTGTTTTGTCTCGTTTGATGCATCTTGTGCTTGATGAGTAAGCTTAAGCAAAGTTGGTACATTTTATTATATCAGCATTATCTCTTTTGATTGCAAATGCTCAGGTGCTTTACTGTTTGTTCTCTTCCTCAGAATTCAGGATCATATATTACAATTGATAATATGAGTGTATTCAACACACCAAGGAAATTTGTTAGGTATCTGGAACAACAATCCTCCTCCAAAAACACATGTAGAAAATTGCAATACAGAGGATAACTTGCAGATTCTGCAGAAGCTAACCATGATAATTTGAATGCAATTGACTGGAATATGAACTTAAGTCCAGCTGCCAATGGCACTGTCAATGAATCCACGGGTGGAGACAATCGACATATGATCACAGCATAAAAAGGAAGGACAATGCTTGACAGTCTCTATAGTGTAGCTTATGGGTATTCAGTTAGAAGCAATTCAGAAGAGGGAGATCTGCAGAATAGTTTTGAATCGTCAGAAAGTGTGCATAGAACTAATTCTTTGTCACTTGCTTCAAGTGATGTTTTTGAGGAGATGTTAGAAAAATAACGAGGAAGATTACCAGAGCACTGGCCTGATTGAGTTAGAAAAAGAAGCTTATAAGACAGATGATAAGAAAGAAAATTGTTTACCAGCTAATCTCGATTCGTTTGAACGTTCAACTGATTCTTGCAAATGGCAAGAGACAAAAACATTTTGTACATGTTGGAGAAGAGCATTGTGCTTTATGGAATCCATTCTGGGAGTCTCCTTGTGTGCTGTGTTGGTTGTTCCTGCAATTATGGTGGTTGTCAATTTATTTAGCAAGCAAGAGGAATACCATGTCATGGTTCCCACCTAGGACATTCTATTTTGTGGTCATTTAAAATTATTAATTTACAAATATTATCGACTTAGTATGCAGCCATTGTTTAAATGGGAGTATACAATTTGAAGCATCTTGCGTTTGTCTTTCCCTTATTCATCAGGATTTCTTCCATATATTTGATTGCAGAGGGGATTATGATAAAGCATAATTCCATTTATGCACAGTAGGAGGATGAAACATGGAAATATTTCTGCTGCTAGAATGATGTGCGAGTTATGAGGATTTTTATCCCTTGAATATAAAAAAAATCTATTGTGAGGTCTCATTCTATATAAATTACTCAAATCTGGAAAGTTATAGTTGTTAATTTTTACCATGTCTTCTTTCAATCCACTCAATGATACATGCATCAAGATAAATATAACATAGTCACTGTGCATTAAATGCTTAAGGTTTAAACTTTAGTCTGATTGTGTAGAAGGAATAGTCTAGGCTGAACAAGGTTAAGAACCAGTGGTCAATTGTAAAATTTGTGTCATGAATTATGACAGTTAACTTCGTGCAGTTGTAGTGCTCATTATTGATATTTTAACTGAATATGAATTTCTTGTCCACCCTGCAATCTTTTTAAATCATTGGACCAACAAGCTATCTTGTTATTTCTAGATGAGTATATTGCAGAAACAACATAAGTATGAACCTCCCAAGCTATGTTGAGAGCATAAGTGTGGGTCTTGTATCCACTGTGAGAATGTGGGTACCTAATAAGCATGATTTTACTTTGAGCCTTGAGCTTTTCCTACTCAATAAAAAATGAAGGGGGAAGTTTGCAGAATTGATAAATTGTCTGTACAAATAAACATTTGAATTTTTATTAGATTCATTTGATATTGAGAAAGCTTAGAGGTATTTTATATGGATTGGTGTTATTATTATATTTTGACAAAATCCTCCTCTTCTCATAGTGCTGAAAGCATGTCCAGGGTATCTATTATGCCAAAGTTACCCAGAAATTGCATCTGGCCCCAACCGCTTGAAATGGCCTTCTTGCACTAGTGAGACGGCCATTGAGTGGAAACATGTATTAGGGGGTTTTGAATTCTGGGCTCTTTTTCTCCACAAAAGGGGTGCAAACAAACCTGAAAAAAATAGACCTGAGTTAACTTCAGACCCTATTAACCAAGTCTGAGTGTGATTTAGGTGATTTTGGGCAATCTCTTGATGCAGAAAAGAGCGATATGGCATGTGTTTGAACTTTCTATGTAAACTTGCTTTGATTTCTTAATATTAGGACTAATAACAAAGTGTTCTTATAGGTGGAAAATGAGTATAAACCTGAAGAAACATTGTTTGGGCCTGCTGGAGTGAATTACATGAATTGGGCTGCCCAGATGGCTGTGGGAATGGATACGAGTGTACCCTGGGTAATGTGCAAACAGGATGATGCACTAGACCCTGTGGTGAGCTCTGTTAACAACACCCTCTTAGATATTTATATGATAATATCTTTAACTGGGCATTTGGTGACCCCTGTGTCTGGATGAACTTGTCAAATTGTATCAAAATATTGCACTAGTTGCATAAATTGAATTAGTTACCTTTGCATATTCTATACAATTCATACTAATGGAATTTAAAATAAGTAATTAGTGTAGACACAAATAAATTCACTCGAGATCTGCCCAGAATGTGGAGAAATTAAGATCTTTATTGTTGTTCTTTACTTGCAGATTGACCAGACTTCTTGTTGCTGGTTGACGCTAAATCATGGCTGCCACTACAAGGAAGATGCCCACATTATACCCAGGACCGACCTTGTTGATGTTTGGAGGGTTGAGACATGGTTAAAACATACCCAGAACTGTCTAGAATGTGCAAAAATGCTAGGAAACAACCCAACATGGAGTGCTGCTACAAGAATTAGGTTGCTTGCTTCCCATAATTCAGAATAAATAGATTTTACTTATGTTTCCTTCAACAAACGTGTTCCCAATGTGCCCAGATTTACCCAAAGATGCCTCTTAGTGTTGTCCAAGGGCCATAACAACGCTAATTGCTGCTAATTGAAGACTGGAGTATGCCCATAATTTGAGACGAATAGGCCATGACTCACAAAACTACCTAGATCTAATGAATGTTTCCATTGTTGAACTATTCTGCTTCAAACAAGGCCCTAGTTCAAGATCAAACAATCAACATATTCCATGAAGCATTATCACATTGCATTTGTTTTATCATGGATGGATGGCTTAGTATGATGCCTTGGAGTCCAGATTGGTAGATATTTGGTTCGTGTGATGGTGAAATGGATAATTTGTGATCTCATTTGATATGGATGGAGCTCTCTGAGCCCTCAGTAGGTCTATGGATGATTGAAAGCAAACTCGGGCATGTTGTCTTGTTTAATCCTCAAGCATGAATCAAAATGATTTATGGGCACATTCCTTGATGAACTGGGCATATGTTGAGCCTCCTAACAACCTAATTAGTTGGTTTGGGATATTTTGGGCAGTTCTGGTATTTGTTAGCCTCAAACAACAACAGATCAAATCTGTCTCGGCCTTCAAATAACCATAAATAAAGCAAATCCAAGTAGGGAAAAGTGGCATATTCTTCATAAACTTTGCAACTCATGGATATATATAGTTATCATTAATGATCTTAATTTGATCAGGAAAATGCCACAAATACCATTCCCTTGCTCTCATGTGGAAAGCATTGATTTCTTTGTCTAAGGTGTCGTGAAAACTAAACAACATGTATGTCCATATTGATATTGAACAATACCTTGGATCTGTTGTAGGTTGTTCATGTTTATCTGAAACTTGTCTTTATGGTGCTTGCCCCTCTTTCTTGTTTTTCCTTTCATCATGCTTATTGTCATTGGAATCCTATACATGTTCCCATATCTCATCCATGAACAAGTCTAAGAAAAAATTATCTATTACTAGGAGACAAAGAGTCCATTTCTTGGCATAGCCATTAAGACCTTAAAATGAAGCTTACTCTATTTGGCTATGAAGCTTACTCTTGACACCTTATCTGCACCAAATATAATAAGAGAATTCGTTACAACCCATTTCAATAGAAACCAAAATTGCCAAACAAAGGCACCAAAATTATCTACAGGAGTGTAATAAGAGACAATTTTAGTGTGTGTTGCAGTGAGAGCAAGTGTAAGCAACATGTGTACTAGATGTTGTAATATTCTTTTCTGAATAATAGTGAGTAGTTGTGATTGCTGTTAGAGTTTATATTACTGTTTGTAATTTCCATATTGCACAAATATATATTTAGCTTCCTTCTATCTGCTATTTTCAATTAACACAGAGTACATTGTTTTCCCTTCTAAACTTAATTTAAAGAAGTTTTAGTATATGCAGATCTAGGCTTTGATAGGTGTAAACTAAGCTCCAAAATTTAGGACCCGTAGGTTTCATTTGCGAGTGCAGATCTGAACTATGATGTAAAGTTTAACAATGGCATGGAAATATGATATTGTTTTGGGCACTGGTGTGATGTGCAAGGCAGTGAGAACACAGATGTTGCCAATGAATGAGTTTGTTGCTGAGAGCAAACATAAGTTGTTTTGATTGTAATGGTGACAATAGTGCTACTGAGATTATATATGTGTGTCCTTTATATCCATGTGCATTGTGGGCTATAAAATGAGTTGTTAATTTTGCTTGGATTGCAAGGAGAGAAGACTCAACAACCTACATGGACATGAATTTAAATTTGAACATCATGATTGCTAGCACTTGATCCTTGCATGGTTCCTCCTTGAGAATTAGTCAAAATGACAATGTTGTGTGGTGGCTATTATCATGCTCCCCTCTGCATGCCTTATGGGAGGCTAGGAGAGCTTCTAATTCCACCAGTGCAACTGCCACATGGTCCAATAACGGCAAATGAGAAGATGAAAAGACAACCAATGAATTCAGCATAACAGTTGTTGGGGCTCAATAAATTCTATAGCATAAGAAACCCTAATCTCTAGCAAAGCCCAACACTCAGTATGCTTTTGGCTGCCCATTGGATGCACATATTCTATGTTGGTTGTCATTGCTTGTGTATTGGCTGTTTACCTTGCTTTCTCCTTCTCAGCCCCCATAAGCCTTCATCTTCACAGGTCTATAGAACAAATGAAATCTAGGATTATGTAGACTGGTTTTGCACTTTTAGTCTTTTGCAAGAGGCATTTTTTCTACTTCAAGGTTTTCATCTCTCCTTTGAGCCCAGTAGTGTCTTTGAAGTGCTTATGTACATGGATTGTTGTTGGTGGTAAATATGAGCTTTAATGTCAATTATTTAAGAAGTTGTAGAATATGATTTATTTTGCATTGTGTGACTATATATCCTGCTTCTGTCAAATGTTTAGCTAATTGCTTTTATGCTCTGCACCTTTGAGTTATATCCTTTGTTCCTAACATAGGCTGGTTGGCAGTTTATTATTTAGCACAAATCAGTATTTTTGTTTTTGTTTATATTTCTCGTCGATTCTACAGTGATATGTTCTTCAATTGTTAATTATTTGCCCTTCTTTTCCAATACACCATCCCTTCCTAGCCAACCTAGCCATCACAACCAGTACAGAAAAATGGAAGAAAGAAAGAAACAGGAAAAAGAAAAAGAAAAAAGAAGGATACATGCATTGTATGGCCATTCTATCTCACACAGAACAAGATCTACTGGATTGATTGTTTACATTGTTTGATTCAGGTCAACCAAGAAACATGGCAATGGCATCAATGGAAACCATGCAAGAGCAATCAGACATGATTGGAATGGCTAGAAATACTAGCCTTCCTCAGAAAAGGGGCTGAGAAGATGAAATTGGTGCTGGATTAACAAATAAGAAATGGCCAGGATGGGACTACACAAATTTGTGAACTCAGAAATGGCCAAGGTGGAACTGCACAAATTTGACATAATCGGGATTATGGTGAGTATCGATTGTTGACACTTTGTTAACAGAATTCATAAGAGCATTGGGACTGGCGAGTATTGATCTGTCAATACTCTGTCAAGGAAAATCGTAACAGCATTAAGGTAAGTATTCATCTCAGAGTTGGACTTGTCGTACTAGGGAGTGTTGGGAGTCATACACGAGAGTGTGGAAACTATGGTTTGGAGGTCTTATGCACACAGGGAGTGTTTGTGATGGGTATACTTTTCTGGGTCAAAATTTAGAAACGAAGGTCTCCCACCAAAATATGCCCCTTGGCCTCTAAGTTCTCAAAGAATGAATAAAAAAACTCTTGCTCAATGACTTAGTGAAAATCTTCCAATTATGCAATGAGAGCAAGCCAATAGAGCATTGACCATTGTCCTAAAGCCATTGATCCTACATATAGGGTCATCATTCAAAGTGATTTGGAGTGAGTAAGAGTTCCAGAATGAAACAATATTTGACCTTTCAATGGCATAATTTCCTTTAAAGAGTGGTCAATGAAGAACACTAGTAAAGCGGGGCATGTAGGATCCTTTTTCCCATCTTCCACAATATTGAGAAGGAGATCTTAGGGTTGCTTGATCCATAATAAGAAGCATATTTTGGTGTTTGATCCATAATAATCAATCAAGTCCTGAATTGAAAGAAGAGAGTTCAGTCTAAAAGGTGTTTCAGCAGGACCATGTGCTGCAGTCCAATAACTGTGCACATCAAAGTGACAATCGATAGTGTTATGGACGCATGTCGCACTTATATTTTAGTTGTATGTATGTAAGCACTGACCCAGGGCACAACTTTGGGTGCAGTCTCACAATTTACTTTGACACAGGTTTGCTGAAGTGGATAGAGATCTCAACAAGTGGTTATGAGCGGAAGCTCGCAGTCATAAAAATTTGTCACATCTTTTCTCTGTCTTTTCATCTTCTTGACTATTGTACACTAATGTATTGTTGAGATATGAACAAATGAGATCTACAAAGCTTCATATTCATCATGTTGTATTTATATTCCTTTCTCATTTTGTAATGGGGTTGAGTGACGGTAGTAGTACAGCTGATTCAATTCCATTGGATCTCTGGAGTTTGTAGAAATTGATGGATTGTAGTTGTTGATAAAAGCTTCAATTATGTTCATATCTTTGTTGTACATAATGTTTTGTTTAATGAAAATTTGGAGTTGATATTTTCTTCAATTTTTTTTCCTATTGTGTGGATTCATTTTCCAAGATTGTTTGATTACTTCAATATTTGCTTGCCATTTTATATTGGCTGTGTATGCAGGATTATATATTGCAGTTGTTGCACTTATTTACACTAGGCATACTTTGGGATCATATTGGTATTAGAATTTTAGAGCAATTGTTTCACATGTAGTTGCCGATTCGCTACACAATTTATGGGCAATATTTGCTCTCATACAAAGAAGGAAATGGAGGATGAATTGCAGAGTTGTGTTGGAATGGTTGAAGCCAATGTTGCTACTCTAAACTCAAAATTTGGGCCTATGGATGGTCAATTAATTAATATAGCCCATCTATGGCAGAATTTAACAACTTCTATAACAACATGATAGGCTACTATTCAATAGCAATTGTTTGATAGCAATCTAGGCAAGAAATGAATTACTTCTCAAGGAGGCTCGATGCTAAATCTAGGTTCCTCTTTCAAAGTGAAACCCAAAGTGAAAATTTCACTCTACGACCGGTCAGGTGGAGGCCTTGAACTTGATAATTGCCCAAGGAAGTTAGATCCTCCTTTTTCAAAGTGCAACAATTTACAGATGATGACAAAGTTGTATTTGAAAAACTATGCATGCCTAGGCAAGCTTTGTTGTAGTGGGAGGATTTATGTGAGTGCAAGATAAATATTGGTTCCATGCAGGCTGTGACTTGGGACATATTTAAAGCCTCAATGAATAAAAAATTCTACCCCCTTAATTATTGGAAGCTCTTAACAACAAGAGTGGCAATAACTAATTTAAAAATCCAATCAATTGGTAGATGCCTATATGTTATATAGCATTTAACTCAGATTGATGCATGAAGAAGCCGAATTGGTGGTCAAGTTAAATTAGCAGAAGCTAATAAAAGTTGGAAGAAGATTAATAGCGTTTTTGTTTCTAATGCAAAGCATGGTGCACAAATGAAGCCATTTAGTGGGACTGCACAAATGAAGCCATTTAGTGGGACTGTGAGTTCTGTGCACTGTCTTTTAACTTGTGTGAGCAGTGAGGCTATGTGGACATGGCAATGTGAGAGAGACCATGTGAGGGAGAGTTGAGACCTTCAACTTGTGACTCCCAGATGTTGTGAAACATAATTATTACTGCCGAATGCTGTGGACTGTTGGAATCATAGAAACCTTGTTGTTGGATATTTATTGTTGTGGCCATAGTTAAAAGTTAAAACTTAATACCTCAAGTATTTGCCATAGTCCCTTGTTGGATATTGTGGGTACAGTGAATAGTAAATACTTAATTATTTTCTGTTGTTGGACAATAAATACCTCAAACATTTACTGTTACATGGTTGTTGGTTGTGACGTTGCAACTGGGAGAAAATACTCAGAACAGGGTCTAGCACTGCTGGAAGAAAATGCTCAGAACATGGTACTTCTAGACTTGTTCTCTTGCTATTGTGTGCTGGATATTAGTAGTTGGGTGTGCTTTTGCCAATTGGATAAGCTTAAATTGTTGTTATGTAATAGTTTTAATGGTTAACGTTTCAATTCTCATATTTTAAACCTTTTTAGTATTTGTGCTGGCCCCCTATGTTGGAAACTTCAATGTTCCATAGATTTTGTGGTGTGATTCCACATGTCCCCTTGGATGAGTTCCCTTGCTCCCAAATTTGCACATCCCAGAAGCTTGGTGGAACATTGGTGTTTTTTTTCCTTGGAAATAAATCCTTGGGAACCGTTTGGGCACTTGCCCCCATTTTGATGATGGTACCCAATCTAAAACTGGTGGTGTAGACTTTGTGTGCTTAACTAACCTTGTGGTAATCAAACATCTGACTGGCACACAATATGTACATTAAGCATATAATGAAAGTAACACATTAAGCATATGATGAAGGTAACAAAAAGAATTATGATAAGATAAGATTATTTTATTAATGTCCGACAACTGATCCCAAAAGTACGTCAAGAGGACTGTGCAGTACCATGATAATAATACAAAGTAGGATCCCAAAAGTAGCTCCTATAAAAAGCTAAAAGCAGAACTCAAACCTAACCCCAACTCCATATATGAATTTGAGGTTATGTTTTAGGTAAAAATAGATTCTACATTATACTTTTTTGTTGTAACATTGATGATTTGAACTACATTACCTTCATGCAGCTTATTTTAAGATTGATGGTTTGATATTTATCTCTTACATAATCTCTTTCTTGTATCTGATAGGAAATGACGCTGGAATTTGAGAAAGCTAGGCCAATGAGCTATCTCTTCACATAGATAGTTTCCTAACATTAAATGATAAATAACTAATTTGACAACACTTTCACTAAGAAAGAATGGGCTCATTCAAGTACATGAAACCATGTTGGTGTTTAGCAAAAATATCTTGACAAATTTTTATGGTTTGTTTATTGCTTTTGTTTGAAGCATTTTGTCGATTTTTGAAGTTTGTGTGTATTTTGGTTAAATATTGTGTTAATTCCTTTGAATGATTCTAGTTCTCATTCGATGCTTGATTTAACCCTTTGTTGTAGCTTGAATCAAGGTTGGTTTTAGGATTTGAGAAACGATTCTTTTATTAACATTTAGTTGCATGAATTAATTTTCTTCAGTTTTTCAATTCTTTTACGTTGACTGTATATTTTCTTTGTAAATACTTATCGTTATTCAAAAAAATAAACGAGCTCTACATATCTAAGCGAAGAGAAAAATGGTCTATGCACTAGGTTCCTATGCATTGATCGTAGGATACCTATTGGCACAAGACCAACATTCATCTACTGCAATAATCAATTGGCATAATTACAATGCATAATTGTATTAGCCTCCATGACCATAATTGGCTAGTGGAGGCCAAGATCGAGCATAATGTATGATTATATGAGTTTATCAGTTTGTCAAGATTCAGGTCCCCACATGTCCGTTGGACCATTAAGGGACGAGATAACAAGTGGAGTCCCCACTTGCCCTGAATCTAGCCAGTGCAATTGTGTTTCACTGACAACTTCCTGTTGTGACTTGTGACTCTACATGTTCTGTTGTTGATGATGTGATTCATGTTATTTGACTAATGTTGTTATTCTTTTATTTTGACAATATTCTATAAATCAGTGAAAGATTCACCAGTTTTTACAATTTTTTATAATGAAGTTAAATATTCGCCAAGTTTTTACAACATTATATAATAAAATGAAAGATTCGCCAAGATTTTACAACATTATATAATAAAAAGAAAGATTCGCCAACATTTTACAACATTATCTAATAAAATGAAAGATTCGCCAAATTTTTTATATATACATATTATATTATTGATAAAATCGCCTTCAAATTTTCCTATATATCGGAGAGATTCGCCCATTTTTTATACATATAAATCTAGGGGGGGTTCTTAAAATCATCCCTGCTCTTGCAAAACAATTTTTAGATGTTCTTTGTGTTCTTCTTCAGTTTTTGAATAGATTAAAATGTCATCGATAAACACGACTACAAACTTATCTAGATACTTATGCATAACATTGTTCATTAAACACATGAAAACAGTTGGGGCATTAGTAAGCCCGAATGGCATGACGACAAATTCGTAACGACCATATCTAGTTCTGAAAGTTGTCTTAAAGATGTCTTTATCTTTAATCTTGACTTGATGATATCCAGACCTTAAATCTATTTTTGAAAACATCGTGGCTCCACGTAGTTGATCAAATAGATCATCTATGCGGGGCAACGGGTATCGATTCTTGATGATCATCTTATTCAACTGACGGTAATCTATGCAAATTCGCATGGTTCCGTCCTTTTTCTTAGCGAAGATGACAGGTGCCCCCCAGGGAGACACACTTAGTCGAATATACTTTTTATCAATTAGTTCTTTTAATTGAGATTTTAATTCATTAAGTTCAAGTATGTTCATTCGATAAGGGGCCTTTGAGCTAGGTACTGCACCCGGTACCAGCTTAATGGTGAAATCCAATTCCCTTTTCGGAGGTAGTCCCGAAATTTTTTCAGGGAATACATCGACATATTCTCTTAATACTGGTATGTCTTCCAATTTTATCTTATCTGTCTTAATTAGACTCTCTTCATCAGTTATTGTTACTACATAAGCTTTACATCCCTTCCTAACAGCTCTCTTAAGCTATAGGGCAGAAATCTGCCTTATGGTGGTTTTTCTAGGGATTCCTTTTACACTTACTGGTTTTCCATCATTGTTTAAACATGTGAAGGTTTTATCATAACAATTTAAAATTACCCTATGTTGTTCTAACCAGTCCATACCAATAAACAAATCATAAGAACCAAGAGGCAATACATTAAGCTTTACAATAGTTTCAAAATGATCCATAACTACTGCACATTCTTTTACAAAACAAGTTACCTTTCTTTTAGCACTAGTGGCTAACTGAACCAACCAAGAATTTTCAAATTTTTCAACAGGTAACTTACATTTTTCTACCATTGTAGGTGCAATATAACTAAGACTAGCTCATGGATCAATCAAAATAGTTACATGGGTTTTATTTATCATACCTTCTACTTCCACCATGGAAGTTTGATATTCTACTTGTCGATTCTCCAAGGCTGCGTTGATTCTGGGCATGGTCCTCGCTAATTCCCAAACGGTCATCTCCTCCTATATGGTATGAATATTGCTAACAGTCTTTTTCCAATTAGGACAGACTGAAGCATAGTGTGGGCCATTACACTCCCAACATTTTATAGGTTCTTTGCACTCAAGGTTCTTGGTATAATTACCATGGTTATTAGCAAATTCTTTACCCTTGGAATTATTCTGATTGTTTGGAAAACTATTCTTATTTCCTTGGAAATTCTTATTATTAGGATAATTTCTAGCCTTATTGTTCTTAGAATTTCTATTGGGCACAAAATCCTTCTTCTTTTGTTCATACTGGTTATTATTTTTCTTGGCTTTCCAGTTGGCCAATCTTTCCTTCTTCCGATTATGTTCAAAACAGAAGTTAGCTGTCCTCATAGCTTCTTACAAAGTCTTTGGATTGTCATATTCAATATTGTCCTTAATATGATAAGGTAGACAGTTGAGGAATCGTTGTACCTTTGGTTTCTCATCTACAAGGTATGGGACATACCTAAGTAGACTCAAAAACTTGCTGTTTAGATCTTTCATTGTCATTGATCATAATTTCAGCTCATAAAATTATTTTGCTCTCTCCTCATAATATTGCTCAGATAGAAATATCCTTTTAAAATAGCTCTTAAAGGTACTCCAGCTTACATTTTTCTCTTTTAGTCCCTTGACTCTCTTCAGTTTAGTTTTTTAGTTGTTTAATAATAAATAATCCAAATAATTGGATTATCGCTTAAATGATTGTCATTTACATATATTGTTTGTTATTAGGGTTTTGACCCTGTACTTTCTTTTAAAAGTATATCTTGTGTGTATAAGTTAAAATAAATAGTTCTTTTTATAAATAAACATTTATTAAATGTTAGTTATTATCATATTTTAGTTGTTTTTATAAAATAAAATACAGATAGGGTTTATTAAAGTTCTTTGATAAGATGTACATAAACTTTGTACTTAACTTGTTCTTTAGAATTTAATTCTGATAATAACACCCTACTTGAGGTTCGAATATTTGTAGATATAGTCAGTTATTATTAACAGTAAATAAACTAAGTATTTCTGATTTAAATCTTTACTTAGCATAATAAAATAAAGTGGTTTGTCTGAGGTTAGGATTATTTTTCATCTATTTCAGGTTCATTCTTTCAAATAACTAAAAGATTACTAATTCTAACAGTTGACAACTACACATTTAACATTCATTAATCAGTCATACTCACATTTAACCATCTAACACGGTAAAACAAAAAGACTGTAGAACCTGATTAAGCTGGACAACAACAACGTTAGGAGGTCTTTCCTCCCTACCAACTCCTGGAGAGCGCTGAAACAACGTCTCCTCAGGACTCGCAAGCATGTTCCTAGTCTCCTTGGCTAAGAACTGGTGGAGCAAGCAAACAATAGACTAGTCCAATGACTCAGTAATCACTCTGCACTAAGCAGTAAGATCCTTCAGCTGAAAAGCTGCACTAGATCACTTAGTTGTTAACCCCTCAAAATCCTTATACAAATTCTCTTGCCATTGAATTCCTCTGAAGTACATTCACTTGAATGATCACTTCCTGGAATGAGCAGCCTCAGCTCTCTTCAATGGGCATTTTTATAAAGATTGCCTAGGTCTTTTGGGTCAGTTGTCATTAATTGAGCCACCTGCTCTGATCCCACTTTCTTGGGGGATCATGACCCCCAAATGTAGGGGGGTTGTCACCTGCAACAGTTGGAAGTGTTTGAGGATGCTGCCACTTGTCTGTTTGCTCTCCACCCAATCTCCTCAACCAACTTGACCAGTAAACACTCTTTTAACAGCTTTCCTAAGCTGTTGTCTCTACTTTTATTTATTTATAATTAAAATATTCAGAATTACATTCAATATCCTTGACTTTACTGAGTCATCAATTACAACTTAACATAAAATTTAACATTATGTCTTAAATAAAATCAATTAAGATAATATTATTTTTTTCAAAATTGGGGCATGTGACATACACACCCCCTTAGAACATAACATCGTCCTCGATGTTATTTATTCTTCATCCTCAGAATTCCCCTGGAACAGAATTGGATATGCATCTCGCATATTACTTTCCAATTCCCAGGTGGCTTCCTCTTGACTAAGGTGCTTCCATTGCACCTTCACCTTTCCAATGGTGCGGTTCTGAAGTGTGATCTCCCTCCGCTCGAGGATACAGTCCGGTTCCACTAGAAAATCTCCTTCTAGTTCCACCTATACATCATTCCAATTAACAACATGAGTAGCATCATGAACATATTTCTTTAATACAGAAATGTGAAAAACATTATGTACTCTTAAATTTGGTGGTAATGCTAATTGATAAGCTACTTGTCCAATCCTGGATAGAATTTCAAATGGACCAAAGTAACGAGGTGCTAATTTCGCACAACTCCCCAATCTCATAGAGCTCTTTTTGGGCCTTACCTTGATGAACACATGTTCACCAACCTAAAACTCCTTTGGAGTTCTTTTTAAGTCCGCTTGACTTTTATGCCGATCATGTGCAACTTTCAGATTACCTTGCACCTGTTTTACAATTTTTTCCATTTCCTTTAACAATTCAGGACCTAATACCAATCTATCCACTGGATTACTCCAAGAGATAGGAGTATTACATTTTTGTCCATACAAAATTTCGAAACGACTAAATCTGGCTGATGTCTGATAGTTATTATTATAAGAAAATTCTACCAGATGCAAATAATCCTCCCATTTACCTGGCTGGTCTTTCACATACATTCTTAATAGATCTTCCAGTACTTGGTTTACCCTTTCAGTTTGTCCATCTGTTTGAGGATGGAATGAAGTACTAAAATTTAATGTAGTGTTTAACCCTTTAAACATAGACTTCCAGAAGTTTTCTGTAAATTTAGGATCTCTATCTGAGATTATTACTTTCGGTATTCCATACAATCGAAAAATCTATTTTAGAAAGATATCAGCTATGTTTGCAACTTTATATGTAGTTTTAACAGGTATAAAGTGAGCTACTTTGCTTAACTTATCAACTGCTACCATAATAGGATCGTTTAAATTCTAATTTCTAGGCAGTCCAGTAATAAAATCAAGACTAATTATCTCCCATTTCTAGCTAGGAAAGGGTAATGGCTGAAGTAATTCAGCTGGGTGTTGATGTTCAGTTTTCACCTACTGACATTCAAAACACCTAACAATATATTATGCTACTTCAGTCTTCATATTTGGCCAAAAATATTCTTTTCTTAACATAGTTATAATCTTTTGATAGCCTGGATGTCATGAGTATGGAGTTTTATGAATTTCATCCAGAATTAACAACTTAACTTTAGGTACGTTAGATACATACATTCTGTCTTTATATAGTAAAAATTCTTTTGAATTCAGACTGTACCCTTTACTTAAGCTTTCTGTTTGATTTTCTTTAGTTTTAGCTTGTAAATTTTGATAAATTTCATCTTGTTCTATTCCTGTTTTAAGCTGTTCATCCAAATCTGTAGTATAAGTGATGATAGCTGCTGCAAAATTCAGCCTTGCATTCCTACTTAATGCATCCGCAACTTTATTTTCTTTACCTTTAATGTGTTGAATTTCGAAATCATACTCGCTTAAGAAAGATAACCACCTAGCTTGTGTGCCATTTAGATTAGGCTGATCTAACAGATACTTCAATCCTTTATTATCAGTCATTAAAATAAATTTTCTGCCAATTAGGTGATGTCGCCACATCTTTAAAGCATGTATAACAGCTGCTAATTTCAGATCGTAAGTTGCATAATTATTTTCATGATTTTTTTATTTTCTTGACTCATAGGCAATAACATGCCCTTCTTGAGTCAGAACACCGCCTAAGCCATCATTGCAAGCATCAATGCACACTACAAATTCTTTATTAGGAACAGTTATTCTTAAAATAGATGCGTTGGTTAATAAAGTTTTTAAATTTTTAAAGCTTTCTTCGCATTTCTAGTTCTATTCAAACTTATTTCCTTTCTTCTGCAAAGAAGTTATCAGATTCGCGATCTTCGAAAAACCTTCAATGAACCTCCGGTAGTACCCGGTAATGCCCATAAAAGATCGAACATCCATCACATCTATAGGAATCGTCCAATCTTCGATCGCCCTTATCTTTTCAGGATCCACTGAAATCCCTTCCTTGGTCACCACATGACCTAAGTACTGAATCTTATCCTTGAAGAAATCAGATTTACTAAACTTTGCGAAGAGTTGATGATCTCGTAACTGTTGCAAAACAATTTTTAGATGTTCTTTGTGTTCTTATTTAGTTTTTGAATAGATTAAAATGTCGTCGATAAACACGACTACAAACTTATCTAGATACTTATGCATAACGTTGTTCATTAAACATATGAAAACAGCTAGGGCATTAGTAAGCCCGAATGGCATGACGACAAATTTGTAATGACCATATCTAGTTCTGAAGGTTGTCTTAAAGATGTGTTCATATTTAATCCTGACTTGATGATATCGAGACCTTAAATCTATTTTCGAAAACACGGTGGCTCCATGTAGTTGATCAAATAGATCATCTATGTGGGGCAACGGGTATCGATTGTTAACGGTCATCTTATTCAACCGACGGTAATCTATGCAAAGTCACATGGTTCCATCCTTTTTCTTAACGAAGATGACAGGTGCCCCCCAGGGAGACACACTTTGTCAAATATACTTTTTATCAATTAGTTCTTTTAATTGAGACTTTAATTCATTAAGTTCAAGTATGTTCATTCAATAAGGGGCCTTTCAGCTAGGTACTGCACCCGGTACCAGCTCAATGGTGAAATCCAATTCCCTTTTCGGAGGTAGTCCCAGAATTTCTTCAGGGAATACATCGACATATTCTCTTAAGACTGGTATGTCTTCCAATTTTATCTTATATGTCTTAATTAGACTCTCCTCATAAGTTATTGTTACTGCGTAAGCTTTACATCCCTTCCTAACAGCTCTCTTAAGTTGTAGGGTAGAAATATGCCTTATGGTGGTTTTTCTAGGGATTCCTTTTACACTTACTGGTTTTCCATCAATGTTTAAACATGTGAAGGTTTTATCATAACAATTTAAAATTACCCTATGTTGTTCTAACCAGTCCATACCAATAAGCAAATCATAAGAACCAAGAGGCAATACATTAAGCTTTACAACAGTTTCAAAATGATCCATAACTACTGCACATTCTTTTACAAAACAAGTTACCTTTCTTTTAGTACCAGTGGCTAACTGAACCAACCAAGAATTCTCAAATTTTTCAACAGGTAACTTACATTTTTCTACCATTGTAGGTGCAATATAACTAAGACTAGCTCCTGGATCAATCAAAATAGTTACAGGGGTTTGATTTATCATACCTTCTACTTCCACCATGGAAGTTTGATATTCTGCTTGTCGATTCTCCAAGGCTGCGTTGATTCTAGGCATGGTCCTCGCTAATTCCCCGATGGTCATCTCCTCCTGTATGGTATGAATATTGCTAACAGTCTTTTTTCGATTATGACAGACTAAAGCATAGTGTGGGCCATTACACTCCCAACATTTTATAGGTTCTTTGCGCTCAAGGTTCTTGGTATAATTACCATGGTTATTAGCAAATTCTTTACCCTTGGAATTATTCTAATTGTTTGGAGAACTACTCTTATTTCCTTGGAAGTTCTTATTATTAGGATAATTTATGGCCTTATTTGTTGTTAGAATTTCTGTTGGGCACAAAATCCTTCTTCTTATGTTCATACTAGTTATTATTTTTCTTGGATTTTCAGTTGGCCAAGCTTTCCTTCTTCCGATTCTGTTCAAAACAGAAGTTAGCTTTCATCATAGCTTCTTCCAAAGTCTTTGGATTGTCATATTCAATCTTGTCCTTAATATGATAAGGTAGACAGTTGAGGAATCGTTGTACCTTTGGTTTCTCATCTACAAGGTATGGCACATACCTAAGTAGACTCAAAAACTTCCTGTTTAGATATTTCATTGTCATTGATCCTAATTTCAGATCATAAAATTCTTTTGCTCTCTCCTCATAATATTGCTCAGACATAAATTTCTTTTTAAAATAGCTCTTAAAGGTACTCTAGTTTACATTTTTCGCTTTTATTCCCTTAACTCTCTTCAAGTCCTACCACCAAATGTCAGCTTTTCCTAAGAGGTTGTAGATAGTCATTCTAGCCCTTAATTGGTTAGAATAGTTATATATCTGGAAGTACTTCTTCATCCCAGATAACTAGGTTTCCGCTTCCTCCCCCTTCCCAGTCTCTCCATTGAAGGTTGGTGGTTTTATCTTTTTGAATTCCCCATAAATTTCCTCATAGGGTTTGTATTTCCTCTTTTTAGTGTATTGATTATCATCACTACTATCACTAGCAGAATGGTAATTTCGTCATTCATCAAACACCTCAGAAGATGAACTACTTTCATCCTTAGTATGTTTCATCTTTTTATATTTACGTTGATGACTTGTATCCTCTGATTCAATTCTTCTACCCCTACCCTCAGTTTGAAACCTTTCTGTTAGGATCTGATTCAGCTCCTCCTAAGGCCTCATAATCCTTTAATTCTCTCATTTTACAGACTCCATTTCATATTTTAGGTCTTTTACAGTTTGTAAAAGTTCTAAGGAATTGGTAGTTAAGTCCTCTGGTATAGGATCTCTTGGTAAGTTTCCTGGTTCAGTAACTGGAGATTCCTCCTCTGCATATTCTTCCAGCCTTTCCATACCTGTTTGTTAAATCTTAGAAAACAATTTCTCTGTTGAATAACATTTAAAAGAAAATACATCAGCATAATAATTCAATTTACTGTTTCATAAAAGCTAGTTGGGCTTCATCAAGGCCTATTGTTTGAACCTTGTGCTCTGATACCACATGTTAAAACCCCCAAATTTTCACAAAAATTAAAAATTTTGAGATAACATAAAATGTTGTAACTGCGGTTTACTAACAGCTAAAGGTTAGCAATAAAAAAACAGTTAAAAGATTAGTATTACATAATCTCAGTTATGTTAACTCAGCAGTTTCCTTTTTGTAACAAGAATAAGTTTTACTTGCGCATTGTTTTTATTTCAATTTACTGATGAGTTTTCTTTATGACAAGTAGGTGGAATCTAACTTTGAAATCCTCGGCTTACTTAGCATTTATGCTAACGCAGAAAGATTACTTTTTCTTACAGGTTTACAGGTATAATGAACGAGTAACGTTTTTAATTTCATAAAGTATCCAACAGTATTTCTATTTGCAATTAATAATCTTAGTAAATAAGCTCCTATATTCCAAACAACTTCTGTGAGGTAAAAACAGTTTGCTTTCTTCAGTTGTTCTTGTAAACGAAGTTCAGATGATTGAGTTTCTTTCTTTATTGTACGTAGCGACAGTAAAATATTTTTTGTGGCTCTAAACTTGTAATCTCAGTTGCTTGATAACTTCTACTTTAATAAGCATAACTTGCAATGTTATACCGATTGTACTTTGGGGTATTATATATTATCATACCACTTATTTGAGTATCAAGCTGCTCGATATTTATCTTCTGTAGGGAAACTTACGGCCTGTAAACTTTTGACATTAAAGTCGTTTAGTGTAAAAACGATAGTGTCTTTTCACAAGAAAACGTTGTTGTCTACATCTCTTAAATCTATGTCAAACCATGAGGTTCTATTGATTATAGACTCGAGTAGGATCAATCCATTTTAATTCTTATTATCCTATAATACTTTCCTTGTATTAAGTTACTGTCTACCAACAGCTTCTAAGGTTGATGTTTCTATAAAAATCCACCTTCTATCCTATGCTAAGCACCAGTTATTTTGTGTAGCATAAAATCATTCTACGAAGTATATAGACATGGTAAATTACCAGCAAAAATGCCATGTTAAGAAACAACCAATGATTATTAAAGTCTAATCCCAAATGGACTATGTAAAAGAGTTCAATATATATTATTTTACCATACTAGCCATCTTTATCGTTTATTTCCAATCGAACATTGGTTTTACATATATATATTATTATGTTTATAAACATACAATTCTGCCATTAATTTGAAGCTCCTAAACAAGTCTAAACAACATTGATCTTGTAAAGAATTTATTATTCTAATCTTTATTGTGCTAATCAACTTTTATCATAATCTCCACTAGAGTTGTGGGTTTAGAGGAGTCTAGCCTTGAGTTGACCATAATGTATATAGAAACATAGAAATATATAGTTGTTCAATGATTTTGCACATTTCAACTTGGACTTTACATTAAACAAATAGTTATTATATTTTAACGTGGATAAACATGGTAATCGTAATGTTCACATTGCAATATCGACATTTGTAAATGATTTGATGAATCATTTCCACCCCAAGCTGATTGGTTTATGAGTAAAGGTTTTGTTTTATAAATCAATTATAAACAATCATAATAGTCTCGAACTATATGATTACTATACCTTCGATTGGTCAACGATCCGAGAATTCTTGTTAACTAACGCCCAAACAACATTATGTTATAGACGTATTATGTGAATGATTAATTTTGTAAGTGATTGAACAATATAGTTCCTCCATTATTTGTTAATGAATCATTATATAAATAATTGTAAATTATTTGCATGCAGGTGACTATAGAGCTCGACCCTTGTTTAATTTTTCAAGTGGGCACGTGGACTTCTCCTGTCCGTGCACTAGAGATATAAGTTCTTTGTAACCCTACTCTTCGTCATTTCCCTCCGTAGTTCTCGGGCCTTCGGGCTGCTCTGCAACAATTCTCATGGCGGCCATGATACCCTTCTGGTTGCTAGTTTTGTTATGAGTCTTGGTTTGAGTTGTTTCAGCTTCCACTATTCGGTCTTAAAACTCGTTCTTTGTACTGTGAGTCTTATCTTTGTAATGGTTTGTTGAGATTCGTAGCATTTGGCTTACGGCCTGTATGTGGCTCCTTCTTGTTCATTTGTGGCCTGTCATTGCAGAGATAGGTTAAGATTTGCTTGTTGCTGGTTTAAGCATTGCCCTCGCCGTAGGGTTTAAGAGTTTTGTTTTCACACCTTGCTTGTTGGTGACAGCTCCAGCTTCATTGTTTAACTCTTTCGTGGCCGTTGCACATGCTTGTTCTTGCTACTGATATCAGTGTGGCTTGTACATGAGTCCCCGTCGTCTCTGTCACTACGAGTATGAACGTTTGTCTCCTCGTTATGTTGGTTGCGGTGTTGTTGTTCCTTCATGGCTCCATAATCTTCACTTCTAGGTAATGTAAACATTTTAGAGTTTTAAAACTAGATTTTGTTTTCAGTATATAGTTCTAAAAGCAAGTTTTTAATTAAACTTTGGTTTTCATTTTGCAGGTGACAGTTCGCATAACCCTTGGCAGAAAACACTTCACAAAAGGACCGGTGCTCTGGCTATGGGTAAGCCCTGGTTATCAAATGGCTTTCCCTGCTTGTGCAGTCCTTAGGGGACAGTTTCCAGTTGGAAAAAGTTATGGCTTGGTTGTTACCCAGTCTTGGGTTGTTGTTCTTCAGTTTACTAGTTTTGGTTTTTGTTTAAACCCTCGCTTACAGCAGGGTAACTCCTGCTCAAGACGTGACTTGTAAATGTTTGTTTCTCGTTTTTGTACAATGTTTATGTTTAAAACCTTTACGGCCTGTCAAGCAACACACAGTTTCTTTTAAAGCATAAAGGTTTTCCTTTAAGCTCGGACACAGTTTATCTTTAAGCTCTTATGGTGACTTTGTAAACTAGGGTTTTTACCCATTTCGCCTGTGTAATAGAAATTTTGATGTATATTATTTATTTTGCATAAAGAATATTGTTAATGGCTTAAATACTGTTATTCCATCATATTATATAATTATTTACTTACAGGCTCAGAAATTCGAGCTAGGGTTTCCTTTAGGTAACCCTTGTGTAAAATATATTCTTCAATTTGTTCTTTAAGCTTTAGTTACTTAATTTAATTGATTTAATTATTGTTACCGGTATACAATGTAAATTTCCAGTTATATTATTATAATTGTCTTTTCACTGTCCTTAAAGGACTGTAATAATTTATAACAGTTTAGTTGTTTAATAATAAATAATCCAAATAATTGGATTATCGCTTAAATGATTGTCATTTACATATATTGTTTGTTATTAGGGTTTCGTCCCTGTACTTTCTTTTAAAAGTATATCTTGTTTGTATAAGTTAAAAGAAATAGTTCTTTTTATAAATAAACATTTATTAAATGTTAGTTATCATCATATTTTAGTTGTTTTTATAAAATAAAATACAGATAGAGTTTATTAAAGTTCTTTGATAAGATGTACATAAACTCTGTACTTGATTTGTTCTTTAGAATTTAATTATGATAATAACACCCTACTTGAGGTTCAAATATTTGTAGATATAGTCAGTTATTATTAACAGTAAATAAACTAAGTATTTCTTATTTAAATCTTTACTTAGTGGAATAAAATAAAGTGGTTTGTTTGAGTTATTTCTACTGCCTCTGCTACAGGTTAATAATATAATTACAAGGAAAAGTATATATATATATATAATAAATCACAGTTTACCCTCCTGCATATTTTGATTTTAATCACAAATTAAAGTACTGTGTAAGAATAATAATTGATCTACTTGAATAACTTATTAATATGATAAACCTACTACCTGTAAAGAGTTATGGCTATTTCTTTTCTAGCATACTTGCATCAACTAGCTGGTTAAACAATAAACATAACTAAACAGGTTATTGTTATTTTCTGATAACAACCTACATACAGAAATAAATTACTCTGATATTATGAAATGCATAATACATCTATTCATTTCAAATTCCTATCATATCCTTCATCTATTTTAAATACACTACCTGTGCTAGAGTACGGTCTGGTCCTTCTAGATGTGGAAAAACGCAAGTTAGGATGATTTTTCATCTATTTCAAGTTCATTCTTTCAAATAACTAAAAGATTACTAACTCTAACAGTTCACAACTAAACATTTAACATTCATTAATCAGTCAGACTCACATTTAACCATCTAAGACATTAAAACAAAAAGACTGTAGACCCTGATTAAGCTGGACGACAACAATGTTAGGAGGCCATTCCTCCCTACCAACTCCTGGAGAGTGCTCAAACAACGTCTCCTCAGGACCCCCGAGCCTGTTTTTGGTCTCCTTGGCTGAGAACTGGTGGAGCAAGCAAACAATAGACTAGTCCAATGACTCAGTAATCACTCTGCACTCAGCAGTAGGATCCTTCAGCTGAAAAGCTGCACTAGATCACTTAGCAGTTAACCCCTCAAACTCCTTCCACAAATTCCCTTGCCATTGAATTCCTCTAAAGTACATTCACCTGAAGGATCACTTCCTTGGAATGAGCAGCCTCAGCTCTCTTCAATGGGCATTTTTATAAAGATTACCTAGGTCTTTTGGGTCAGTTGTCATTAATTGAGCCACCTGCTCTGATCCCACTTTCTTGGGGGATCATGACCCCCAAATGTAGGGAGGTTGCCACCTGCAACAATTGGAAGTGTTTGAGGATGCTGCCACTTGTTTGTTTGCTCTCCACCCAGTATCCTCCACCAACTTGACCACTAAACACTATTTTAACAACTCTCCTAAGCTGTTGTCTCCACTTTTATTTATTTATTATTAAAATATTCAGAATTACATTCAATATTCTTGACTCTGCTGAGTCATCAATTACAATTTAACATAATGTCTTAAATAAAATCAATTAAGATAATATTATTTTTTTCAAAATTGGGGAATGTGACACAAAGAAAATAGAAGATATTTTGAAACTACAATCAACAAAGGAAAAAAAGATATGTGAAGCATTGGAAGAAGAAGTAGAGACAGCTAGAAAAGAATTGGAGAAATTTCAAGGTTTGTATCACCAAAATCTGTCAAGTATTAAAGCTTCAGAAGAACTGAACAACATTCTGAGTAAGAAAAGGTCTCCATTGTTAAAAACAGGTCTCGGCTATGAAAAATGTTCAAGCAGCAAACAATCAGAATACGAACATATATTGCAAACAAAAGGAAATGAAGATGAAAGATAAAACAAGTACCAGAATCAGGAATTCATATCAGAAATATCAACCAAGCTTTGCTCAGGAACAAAGTCAACAAAAAGGAAGACAACCAAGATTCAGTTACCAAGTTTTTTTCCATGGTTATTGTTATTGTTGTTCTAATTTTAGTCACAAAGCTGCAAATTGTGCATTTAATTTTAGAAGTGTGCAACTAAGGATGCCAAACAACAGTTAATTGCTGCAACATAGAACAAGACAGTCAGTGAGTAAACAAGAACATCATACAACTCAGTTCACAACTAAAAGAAGAACACGTGATAGACATATAAACTCTTTTGATCTACTGTACAATGAGCCAAAATGTTATGTTTGTCATAATTTTGGACACAAGGCTTCAGACTGTCATTTGAAGAATTACAAAACAGATCCAAGAGTGAATTACACTGCTGGAAGTGCTAAAGTTTGGAAGAAGAAAGAAAATAACAAGTGTGTCTTAGTGCTTTCTGTTCGAAGGCAAAAAGGCCCCTGGTATATTGATAGTGGATGTTCCAAAACAATACTGGTGATAAAAGTAATTTTATGTCTCTAAGTGAAAGTAAATCAGGAAATGTAACTTTTGGAAATGATGCTCCAAGGAAAATCAAAGGAAAAGGAATGGTAAAGTTGAGTAATGGCAAAGGGAAAGCCCAAGATGTGGGGTTTGTAGATGGACTGAAACATAATCTTCTTATTTAGTCAGGTTTTGACAGAGGATGTGAAGTTGTTTTCACTTCTAAAGATTGCAAGATAAAATTTGCACCCTCAGGACAGTTGGTTGCAAAAGGCATAAGAACATAAAACAATGTCTATGTCTTGAAACAAGGAAAAGAAGAATTTCATCTAAGCAAGTATGATAAAAGTTGGCTATGGCATAGGAGACTTGGACACTTAAAACTTTGATCATATAATCAAGCTTATGAACAATGGGGCAGTAAAATATCTTCCAAAAATTTCAAAGCCATATGACTCTGTTTGTAAACCTTGTCAAATGGGAAAATTGACTCGCACACAGTTTAAATCCAATAACTTCACATCAACAAATAAAGCTCTTCAATTAGCACATATGGATTTGTGTGGACCATCAAGAAAGGAAAGCACAGGAAGAGAAAGCTATTTTATTTTGGTCATTGATGATTATTCTAGACTCACATGGGTTGCCTTTCTGAAGGAAAAACTGAAGCGTTTGAAAAGTTCAAAATTTTTAAGGCTTTGACTAAGAATCAAACAGGAAAGAGACTAAAGGTGATAAGGCCTGATAGAGGAGGAGAGTTTAGTTCAGGAGACTTCAAAGAGTTTTGTGATAAACATGGAATTCAAAAGATAATATACTATTCCAGGGACTCCACAATAAAATGGAGTAGTTGAGAGACATAATAGGTCAGTACAACATATGGCAAGATCAATGATGAATGAAAGGAATATTTCTCAGACATACTGGGTAGAGGAAATTCACACAGCATATTCTTAACAAAGCTCACTTAAGGCCAAACAGTGATAAGACTCCTTATGAACTGTGGTTTGGAAGACCTTCTTCTATCAAACACTTTAAAGTATTTGGAAGTAAATGTTATATTAAAAACAATGATGAACATCTTGGAAAATATGATGACAAGGCCGATCAAGGTATCTTCTTAGGATATGCTACAAACTGTAAAGGATACACATGTTGTAATAAGAGGCTGCATAAATTGGTTGGCTGTATTGACATTAAAATTGATGAAGGAGTTCCTGTAAAAGATATTTAGATAAGCAGTGTTGAACCAAATACAGAGGATACAGTTGAAGTTGAGGAAGAACAGGTCTCAGAATCAGAAAAATAAGATTCAGTGTCAGACAATGAAAGTGCAAACATTCAAACATATTCAATACAACAGATGGAAACAAAACCACCTTCCAGAATTATTCAGAAGAATCATCCTGAAAATCAGATAATTGGTGACAAGGATAAAGGAATTCAGATAAGAAGGAAATTGATTAAATATTCAGAAAAATCTCAGGTTGCTTTCCTATATACGACTGAACCTAAGAATTTTGAAGAAGCCAGTGAGAATGAAGATTGGATTAGAGCCATGAATGAAGAGCTTGATTAGATTAAGAAGAATAATACTCGGGATTTTGTTCCTAGACCTGCAAATAACAATGTAATAGGATCCAAATGGGTGTTTAAAAATAAGATGAATGAAGAAGGACAAATTGTGAGGAATAAAACCCGACTGGTCTGTAAGGGGTATGCACAAGTTGAGGGACAAGATTTTGATGAAACCTTTGTACCAATGGCAAGATCGGAAGCTATCAGGATGTTTATTTCCTATGCTAGTCATAAGAACTTCAAAGTGTACCAGATGGATGTTAAGTCAGCATTCCTCGATGGAGATATAGAAGAAGAAGTCTATATAGAGCAACCTGAAGGGTTCCAATTGACAGACAATCCTGACAATGTCTAGAAACTGAAGAAGGCACTATATGGATTGAAACAAGCACCAAGAGGTTGGTATTCTAGTCTGGATAAATATCTACAGGACAAAGGATTCAAGAAAGATGTAACAAACTTAAATAATAATAAGAAACCATATATATA
>LPNX010933813.1:942283-978207 GCA_001517045.1 Pseudotsuga menziesii
TGACACTCACCTTGTAATATTTTATCATCATTCATCATTAATATTTAATTTATATTTTCAATGTGGAATTATTTTCCATTGGTTGATTGTTCAAGTGAGTAATCGTTGAGAATATCCGGATACGGATATTACATTTCGAGAAGTTACAGTAAAACGATTTTTTACCGTTACATATCAGAGCCAACCCTTCCTAGGGTTTCTGCTGATATTCGTCTTGTGGCCAAAATGTTCAGGTTTCTTGAATTTAGGTCTTTGACCTCATAGTGGCTTTTAGCCATCCATATTCAGAGTTTCTCTAGTAAAAATTGGTTTCTGACCAAAAATTGGCCTTTGGCCATTTGAATTTCATTGAAGAAGTATTAATTCCACTCCAAATATGAAGCAAAAACGAGAGGGGAAAATGAAGAATAAAAAAAAAATTATGAAGAATAAAAAAACAAAAATAATTATCAACAAAAGAAATTAAAGGGGAAATGTAAAAAAACATAAGTTAAAAAGGAAAGTTAAAAAACATGTTCAAGGTTTTCTTGAATTTAGGTCTTTCACCTCACAATGGCTTTTAGCCATCCATATTCAGAGTTTCTCTGGTGAAAATTGGTTTTTGACCAAAAATTGGCCTTTGGCCTTTGAATTTCATTGAAGTATTAATTCGAGTGCAAATATGAAGCAAGAACGAGAGGGAAAAGTGAAGAATAACAATAAAAATCAACAAAAAAAATTATCAACAAAGAAATAAAAGGGGAAAAGTTTAAAAACTAAGTGAAATAGCCCATGGTTTTACGAAATAACCCACCGTTTCACTTACAATATTTAAATTATAAACTAGTTTTATAAAATATGCTTTGAGGACAAAGCATCATGAACCAGAAGGCAATGTAACAAACTTAAATAATAACAAGAAATATATATATATATATATATATATATTATTGATATTAATATATATTGATATTAATAATTAATAATATATATTGATATTAATAATTAATAATTAATAAATGGTTATTAGTAAACTATTCTAAAATGACGCATCCTTTCATGGATGGTATCCAAAGTGCCTTTACAATTAATATATATATGGCACTCACCTTGTAATCTTTTATCATCATCCATCATTAATATTTAATTTATATTTTCAATATGGAATTATTTTCCATTGGTTGATTATTCAAGTGAGTAATCATTGAGAATATCTGGATACGGATATTACATTTCAAGAAGGTATAGTAAAACGATATTTTACCATTACAAAAGGTACCATTGACAGTAATTTGTACATCAAATCTAACGGTGATGATTTATTAGTTTTTTTGGTGTATGTGGATGACGTTATTTTTGGATGCACTAATGATTCTCTTATTCAATGGTTTGCCAATGCTATGCAATGTGAGTTCGAGATGTCAATGATAGGAGAATTGTCATTCTTCCTTGGTCTTCGCATTATTCAGAGTTTTGAAGGTTTATTTCTCTCTCAAGAGAAGTATTTGAAGGAGATGTTGAAGAGATTTCAGATAGAAAATTCTTCATCTGTTAGTATGCCTATGGTTGTTGGCTTTGAACTTAGCAAGGATGATCCCTCACCTAATGTTGATCAAATAACATATCGATCAATGATAGGTAGTCTTTTATACATCACAACATCTCGTCCTGATATAATGCAAGCTATTGGTATGATAGGAAGATTTCAGTCTGCTCCTAAGAAAATTTATTTGGTGGTTGTTAAGAGGATATTCAAATATTTGAAGGGCATAATGACTTATGGTCTCTGGTATCCTAAAAATTAGAATCTGCAATTAACCGCATATTCAGATGCTAACTAGGAAAATTGTTTGGATGAAAGAAAAAGCACAAGTGGAGGTGCATTCTTCTTGGGTGATTCTTTAGTTGCATGGCTGAGTAAGAAGCAAGGCTCGATATCTTTATCTACTACAGAAGCTGAATACATTGATGTTGCCACTTACTATACACAAGTACTCTGGATGATTTAGACACTAGCAGATTTGGAGGTAAAATATGTTGATCCCATTCCTCTCCATTGTGATAATACTAGCGCCATTAGTGTGTCCAGGAATCCAGTTCTTCATTGCAAGGCTAAGCACATACCAATTAAGAATCACTTCTTAAGGGAGCATGTCACAAACAGAGTGGTTCAATTGAATTTCATTCCTTCTACATAACAAATTGTTGATATCTTTACTAAACCTTTACCAAAGACATAGTTTGAGTACCTACGCTAGAAGTTGGGTATCATATCTTATTCCAAATAACTTGTTCACTTTGATAGGGGGAGTTGTGTTATAGAGTATTCTTTGACATTGATGTCAAAGGGGGAGAAGTTATTGTTGCTACAAATGATAAGCAGTTGGTGATTACAAGTACAACATGCATAAAGAATTTGAAGGTTGCCATCAATGCCAAGAGGGGAGATTGTTGGCATTATGATTGGTATTGCGATGATCCAGATAAGCAGAGGACTCAGGAGAGTCAAAGGTTTGTGTAGAGATCCATAAGATAAAGCACGAGAAGAAAGTTTAAAATAAAATATGATGAATAGATCCGACGGTCAAGAGTGAACCCGCAAAGAAATAAACGGTCCAAAAAATTCTAGAAACAAGATTGCGGAGGTCATATTTTGAGAAAAATGAAAAGTGTGGTTCCGCATTCCATAATTCGCAATCCAAAGATCGACAGTTATGAAAGGATTCCGCAAAAGCGATCGACAATTCACAACAGTTGCGAAAATAGAGTTGTGGAAGTCCATTTCGACAAAGTTGGGAGGCACATCTGCATTTCACAATCCACAATCCAAAGATCGACGGTCAGAAAAGAATCCTCAAGAAATCGATGGCTCAGAGGGTTGTGAAAAACGAATTGCGGAAGCAATTTCAAGAGAAGTAAAAAATGCATACTCGCAATCCGCATTTGATTTTAGATCGATGACTAGGGTTGAATCCACAAGAAATCGATGGTTCAGAATAAATGCGAAAACAAAATTGGGGGAGAAAAAAATGCGGAAGTAGTTTGAACAAATTTGGAAAACCCACACTCTGCAATCCACAACAGATTTGAGATCAACGATCGGGATAGACTCTGCAAGAGATCGACGACGCGGAAGAAAAATCGTGGAAAGGGAATTTTGGAAGTAGTTTGAACAAATTTGGAAAATCCGCAATCCGCATATGATTTAAGATCGAAAATCGAGAAAGACTTTGCAAGAGATCGACGACGTAGAAGAAAATTACGGAAAGGGATTTGCGGAAGTAGCTTCGAAGAAAAATCAAAATGCACACTCAAAATCCACAATCTGCAATATCCGAAATCTTATTTCAAATCGATGAATAGGAGAGATTCCACATGAAATCGACGTCGCGAAAGAAGTCTTGCGGAACCAGAACTGTAAAAACTCAGATTTGCGAAAAAAAAATGACTATTGCGGAAGGAGTTAGAGTTGCAGAAACTTAGAATTGCGGGAAGACTAAGGTTGTGGAAACATATTGCTTATCGATTGGGCTCCTTTCCTTTCATGAGGCATTGAACGGTTTTGATCAGTTATGAAACTGAACAGTCGGGCATATGAACAGGTGAAGGGATTAAGGATTGGCATGTATAAAAGGATGGGAGAAAGAGAGGACTGGTACACTCTCTGAAGGTAGAGAGATGGTGCATGGACCGTCATCGAAGTGGGGATCGCAGAATGAATGAGGAATATGAATACATAGAACATAGAGAGTAACATAAGCCGAGTCTGAATAAGTAGATCCTGAAGTAGATCAGAAAAGTGTAACAGAGTTGGTATGCACTGTTATATCTGTTTTTTGCATACTGTACTAAACATGTTTAAATCTAAGGAATAAGGGTGGTAGTGTGGTGCTAGGAAAAACATGTTGTCTTGTCTGTACAAGTTGGAGTCTGTACAAGTGGAAGTGGGTACTTCCACTCAGTAGTAACTGGAAAACTTTATTTTTTAGTGGGTGCTAGAAAATCATGAGGGTTGGTGCTCTCTACAAGTAGGAGCTTGTAAATAGAGGTTGCAGCCTTGTTTGAGTAGGTGCTCAAACAAAGATAATATAAATGAATTAGAGATTCTTGTTAATATTTGTTTGTCTTTGTCATGTGTGTGATTGATGATTATCATTTTTTTGTTATACTTGCTGCATCACCATGACTGTAAATTTGTGATCTGTAATAATGGTTTGAAAAATGGAAATTGTTTAAGCTTAGAAATAATTGAGTCACCCCCCCTCTCAGTTATTTGAATAATCTCAACAAATTTTTCCTTTGATATGTCTCGAGAGATAATTGTATCGATTCTAACTATAATGATTTTGGCAACAATCTTATTAAATTCCATTACATAGGGAGATTGGCTTGAAATCATAAAAGGTCCATGGCTTATCCTTTTTAGGGATGAATGCTAAAAAAGTCGAGTTGGGAGGCCCTATAATGCTACCATAGATGTAGGCCTCCTCTACCGCCTTGAGCAAATCTTCCCCCAACAGGTCAACAAAATCCACAAATAACTCAACGAGATAACCATCTAACCCTAGAATCTTGTCCTCCTAAAAGAGTTTTAACACATCCAATAATCATCCTTGTCAATGGGACATAAACATACCTCATTATATTCCATTTTCACCATTCTTGGATAATTCCTTATAATTTAAAGAACGTTGTCCTTTTAAACATGCCTCGAGTTAGAATACAGAGAAGAAAAGTAACCAGTAGCTAGAGCTACTAAAGAGTTGAAGCCTTGAGCCATGTTACCATTCTCGTATGGAGTAAACATTAGGCATATGATTCACTAAAATTTTAAAATGTTTTGTATTGTGATCCCTTGCCTCCGTCAAGAGGGCTTTATTCTTCAGTCTCCATTCTATTTCCTTATATTTGATCATCTTCTCTTTCTCATGGGAGAGTCTTGATATCTCCTGGACAATCTCCTCTATAAATATACCTGAATTTGGATTCGAATACAAAACCCCCAATTACTCTTTGAATGCTAACAAAATGTCATCCATGGATTGTCTTTTTTCTCTATTCCAAGATGAAATTCAAAGCTTTAAGTAATGGAGGGAGTTAATGAATTGCAATTCTGCAGACCAATGAGCCTCAACCCATATAGGTCTCCTATTTTCCTTTGCAATCTTTTGAAACTCTTGTTCCTCTGCCTAATTGGAGTTATATTTGAAAGGGGTCCTAGGTTTAACCTCTTTTATCCCAATCTCCAAAAAGATTGGAAAATGGTATGAGAAGCAAATATTGTGGAACCAACACCAAAATATCCCAACATGTTCATATAACGATTCATGCATATAAAATCAATCTAACCTCTTAGCAATTCCATCATTTCCAGTTCTCTTGTTACTCTAGGTAGCTCACAACTGAGCTGGCTTGATATCCATCCACCCTTTGTCTTTAAAGAGGTCCCACAGAAAAGACACCAACTGACCTTCTCTAGCAAGACGACCCCAATTTTTTTCACTAGATACCATGGAGTTGAAATGATCCCCTCCAACAATGATGTCAGGAACCTGGAGTACACCAACCTGGTTTAAAAAAAAAGACTCCCTATTCTCATACGACCCATAAATGTTAAGAATTAGAAAAAACACTTATCTAAAGCATCTAAAATACCTCCATACATTAGGAAGAAGCACAAACAAAAGAACCTTCCACGACTAGAGAATGATTAACACCAGAGACAAGGTCACTTGAATGAATTTATGCATTGAGGGCCAAAAAATACCATCCTCCAATAGTTTTTTCCAAAAGTGGAATCACTACCTCATCTTTTGCCATTGTCTCTTGAAGTAACATCACATCAGGTTTCTCAACGAGAATTAGACATTTGAGGGATGTAATTTTGGCTTGCCCTCTCAAGATTTGGACATTAACAATCTTCTTCTAAAACATATTGTATCAGTATTACTAATATTATAATTCAAATTATTACCTTGCAGTTCAAGCTCTTTGTGTGATCAAAATTAGGTTTCACATAACAAATTTGTTTCATGATCTTTACTATGTTCTCTGGTGGGAAGGAGTCAATGGTTGGAAAGCCCTTCGGTCATAATTAAGATCCAAGAAATGCAAGTTTAATTCCTTAATTGGTGTCCAATTTTATTACATATAGTTGTCATTTTGAAATCTTCCAAATTCTTACAACATTAATGTTTTCTGCCAACATTCTATCCGAAGGAATTAAATTTGATCTCCACCCAATAATACTAGCCATGTATGGTAAATTTACTTCGTTGCATAGCCTTCTAACATTTAATATCTAGAAAAAATACTTTATAATTTGTAAATTACACATTCATTATTTATATTTGCTTCGTGTGTTCATTTTCCTCACACAAATTACTAATGAAATTATTTTGTTGAACCTTTACTTAACAAAGGAAGGCAACCTTTGTATGGAAATTTTGTTGGCCTTGTGAAATTTCATTTATAGAGCAAAGGATGTTTTCCTGTGCTTGGGAAAGGAAGGAAGCTCCTCTTACTTGAAGGTTGCTCTAATAATTAATGCCTTTATAGTAATGGTTTGGTAAGTGAATCAATAATACACGTGTAAACATGTAACAACAAAAACATGTGTGAGAGTATGTTTGAAATAAAAATACTCCTCTAAGAGACCAAAGCTAGTGCATCCCCCCCCTTCTTCGACAATGATATGTTTCTAGGGTGTGTTTTCCTTCCATGTTTTTATTACGCCATACCTTGATCACTTAAGAGTTATTTTTGTTTGTGCAACTTCAAAGAACTCAAGCTTCACAATGTTGATTTGAATCCATTGAAGGACCTGTGCACATCTACCTTGACCTAACACTATCTCTCTATGTTCACACATTCTTATCATGTGTCCATTCTCAGCCCCTGATAACAAGTATGCACATGGAGGGACACCCAATTCATGGAGTTTACAGGGGAATTTTTGCTTCGTTTCTAAAGTATATTCACTAGTATAATGAGACTTCGCGTATTTTGCAACATTTTATTTACTTAACAATATTTTAGAGGCCTTCACTTTAGATTTTAGAATGTTTGAATTATCACTTTGTATTAAGGACTAAGCACACGCGATTACCTATTTTTTGTTGAGCAAGATTCCAATTTTTTTTTAGGTTTTCTCTTTGCTCGTAATTCTATACTTCAAAATTTGTTTTGAAGTTTTGTTCATTTGCTTAGGATTATGCTTAAAACCATTTGCTTGTGTGCTATGAAAAAATTAAATTGTTTTGATTAAGATAATCAAATACATAGGTTTTTTGTAGGATTGTAATTGGTCACAACCCGTTTATATTAAGAAAATAGGTTTCATAGTCTTGAACGATTATTCTCATAGCACACACATGCATTTTCCTCCTTGTTGTCTCTCTTCCCCTCTCTTGGAACGTAAATGTGTCGACCGACCGCTAAAATGACTAAGCGATTGTGTAGTCACGCTCACGCGATTATGTGAATCCTTTCACTTCTTCGAGCCAACTACTATTTATGGGTAGAAATTATAGGGATGGATTCCACTCTTGCATCGTCAAATCTACACATATTGTATTCCAACCTTGGAGCTTATCGAGCATTGAGCCGACCTCAATAATAGTAAGCGTGTTTGCTAGCATTCGTGGGATTCCGACATGATAGTTTAGACTCTTTGATCACTAATACACTCACAATTCCATGTCCAATTCTTGGTCCTCCTCACTTATTATTATCATTGAGATGACATACGTCAACACGTTAGTAATATTACACGACGCCCCTTTCCCTTTATTTATACCACCTATTCAATTGCTACAAATGCGTGTTCACAAGTGTCTTATAAATATAGTTCTCAAAAAAAAAAAAAAAAAATTTNCCTATCTAATGGTAAGTTTTCACCTTCACTCTTACTTTCTCCACTCTCTTAGTTTTTTTCCCACTTTTTGTATTATTGACACTTATTTACCAATGCATCTTATTTACCAATGACACTTATTTACTAATGGTCAGTTCTCGCCTTCACTCTTACTTTCTCCACTCTCTTAGTTTTTTTCCCACTTTTCGTATTATTGACACTTATTTTCCATGTGCAATGGCCAATGCATCTTTATTTGCATTCACGTCACTTAATCCTTCTCATTCATGTACCTTCATTCCAAAAAAAATCTACCAGGTTGATATTTCCAGTTTCAATGCAATATAATGCTTTGTTTTATAGTCTTTATTGTTATCTTCTTTCGCCTCTTTCATATATTTTAGTTTCCCTTCATGTAGTGTTTCTCTTTTTCTTCAAGGTACAAAATGTTGACACCTTCCGTGCAACCAAAAAGAAACATCAACCCTTACTTGGAACAATAACCTTATAGCAAGACAATTACATATACACTAAATTGTATCTACTTTTCATAAACATATTTCTTGTATAAGTCGAGTTATATTGTGGTTCAACATCTTTATCATATGCACAAGGATATTCCTCTTTGAACACTTTAACTATACTAACTTACCAATTTTCATTGTTCTTTATATTGAATTATAGTCATTATTGTTATTGCTTTTTTCTGCTCATTCTCAAAAAAACAAATACATATACCAAATATTTGTAACGTCAAATATAAATACATTTACATCTTCTCGCACGTTGCTTCCTTCCATACTTACTGCTTTTCCCACATTTACCTTTTTTCACTTCCAATAGTTTCATGTCTTCCACTTCTCAAGTTCTCTCACAATTATATCACTTCTACTTAACCCCGAGTGTACTTTTTGCATTATCAAGTACAATTACTAGTTTTAACTTTTGCTTTTCATTCTCATGCAAAAATAAAAGTAAGGATGAGGATAATATAAAAGCTATGATTTCATCTTCAAACAATATAAATATTCTCACATAAAGTGTACTTTCCTTCACCTTGGTCTCATAAATTATTACCCCGTAAAAGTCTATGTTAGCTTTGATATGAACAAGAGTGATGTAGAGATTGTAATGCATCGCCTTAATTTTTTTTCATAAAGAAAAAAACTATACCATTAATTAAAATAGTATATGAAATACATCTGAAAAATCCGGAGACAGACAGAAGACCAAAGACACAACCCATATAACAGGCGAACACATAACTACTCCCACAAAAATAGAACCAATAGAAACGACAAATGCATATGAACATAATATATCAACAACAGACAGGCAGATCCATCCGGAAAGAGTCCCCAAAAATTAAAAGTGGACAAATACAACATGATGAGAGGGAAAAAAAACAAAAAATAGCAGATCTAGAGAGCTAGAAATGAAAAATCGCCATGGGTTCTCAAAAGAAATATGCCCATCATCCCAAAGCTCACTGAAAATATATCCTTCAATCGCCAAAAGAGCTCTTTTTGAAAGGGAATCCTCCTCCTAGTTGAACTCCTAAAAAACATGGGAGAGATAAATGTCTTGAAAAATCATTGGTCAATGATCTAATACTCGACATCCAAGTAGATAGATGAAGGATATTTATATTACATTTTTGGATGCCTAATCTATAACCATATGAACATCCACAAATATATGAATACCATCAAAATGTAGATTTTTAATAAAGAACATGAGCATCCATAATACTAATAATTCACCCTTTGAATTTGTACCAGAGCCACAATTCATCCATCTTATGCATTCTTAAACGCCCTAGCCAAAGGAGTGCACATGCGCCACACAAAAAAAACTTTCTTGTGAAGAACTATAAAAAAATTATGTTGAACTAAAATTTTGACTTAATATTTATCAAAGCATAGTAAGAGTTTTAGGCAATGTTTATGTGGACTTGGAGGGGGTCCTTAATTACTCCCCTTTTTTATAATTATTGAAGACGTGTCGAATTTTTTTATTATATATATATATTGACAAAAACGGTTATGTTTTATATTATAAAATCAGTATAGGAACCACTGAAAGATATACATCAATCTAATTTAAGGAAAAACTAGACTCTTGTGCCTACAGATTCCTCTACAATCTTGTTCGAACAATCCACCAGACATATAGTCAAACAGACTCTTAAAGCTTGCTTCTTAAGGAGGTAAGACTGAATATAAATGAAGATTTACCGAAAGCTCATTTTTTCCTAATGCCATTGACTTATTAGCAGCATGATCCGCCAAATCGTTTAGCTCAAGAAGAATATGAAATAACTCTAACCGTCGAAAGGTCTTTGAGACCGACTTAATTCTTTTGATCAACCTAGCCAACCTTAAGTTTCGACTCTGACTTACTCCATTCAACATCGGGATTATTAAACGAGAATCTCCAAAAACAATGGCTTCCTCAACTCCCTTTTCTTTCAACTGCTTGATTCCTTGCCACAACCCATAGGATTCAACCATGTTGTTAGAGTCATTCCCTATATTCCAGTAATATTCCATTTCAATTTTCCCTTCAGGGCAAATGATGACCCCTCCTCCTCCCACCATCCCTGGATTCCCCTTTGAGGCACCATCGATGAACAATTTGAATATCTTCCTCTCTTTCATTCAGTTTCCAAATTGAGATTTATCTAACCTTATTTCCCCAATTTCCAACTTCTTCAAGGCCATATATGTGTCTACAATAGAGAAATTGAAAGATTGCATCTAATTAATTTCATTGGCAGTAAGATTGGCTTTGTTTTTGGGAACCAGCGTGACATTTAGAACCTCTCCCATGAGAGCTTGCGTCTTGGTTACTATTTTCCCTAAAGGATGAGCTTTGTTCTGGAAAATTTTGAGCTTACGTTCAATCAAAATATGCTAGTAGATGAGCTTTGGAAGCTTCATCCAACACTCTTTAACTCCTTTTTTTATCCAGAGCTCCTTTGTACCCCTTTTCCCAATTGATAAAACATTGTTGAGCATTGCTTGGCAACTTAATCGTGTCGAACCATGGAATTGTAAGCTGATCCCACACGGCTCTGGAATAGGGACAGTCAAAGAACATGTGCATTATTGTTTCGTTGATTTCACAACACATTGGGCATTGAAAGGGACCCTCAATCCCTCTCCTTTCTAAGTTCTCGCTAGTAAGGATCTTCCCATGCACCAACGTCCAACAAAAGATATTGATTTTCGGCAGTGTGATGGTTTCCCACGGTTTTTTCTAGATCATTGGGTTATTGACAACACTTGGGACCGCCGAGTACACTCTGTAACCTTGTGCAAAGGTGCATAGACCGATGTTGCAGCGCCATCCATGTCGATCCTTCTTTCTTCTTCCCACTGGCGCTAAGCCTGTTAAATAATCTAGAAATTGCTTTTTCTCTCCTTCAAGCTCTACTAGGCACTCCGACATTGTCCATTTGTTCCAACGATAAGGAGGCTCGTTGTCCCATTGAGAAATATCCCACATCATGTTTATTCCTTTCCTATCAGTGTATATTTTGAATCCTAGGAGTGAGGGAGGGAGTGGTTTCCCCATTTTTGAATCCTCCCATAACTTTATTTGTTTACCATTGCCTGGAATCCAATGGAGGTCTTCTTTGAAGTTTGGTAGCGCCTTCTTGCATAGGGAAAAAATGGGAGAGCCTTGCTTATTCCTTGGATCAGTATCAAGACACCAAAGTCTCGAGCCTATAAAATATTTGTTCTAGAGCACCTAACTGCTCCAGGATAGATTTTTATCTATTAGATTCCAAAGCAGCTTAGATGCCATCGCCAGGTTTTGAAATTTCAGATCTCTAATATGAAGACCTCCTTCCATCTGAGACATTTCAATTTTATTCCAGCTGATAAGAGCAAATTTCTTTCCTCCACCATTTTTCCCTCCTTCCCAAAGGAAGGTTCTCAACATACTTTCTATTTTTGCGAGAATTTTGGAAGGAGCCAACATAATAGAGCATTGGTAAAGGGGATAGCTATTAAGAATGAAGCTTTTATCATTACCAGTTTCCTTACCAGATTTAACCAAACTTCTCCCCAAGATATAATTATTTTTTTGAATTTTTCAATCTGTGGATTCCAGTCCGAGATTTTCGACTTATTTTTGAAAATTGGTACCCCTAGATACTTAAAAGAGTCCCAATTAGTTACTCCTTCAATTTCTAGTATACGGGAGATTCTAGACATCTCCCTTGGGTTGATATCCCAACTATAGATCGAGCTCTTTCTTAGGTTTAGTTTACTTCAAGAAGCTTGGCAGTAGTAATCCATTTCAGTTTTGAATCTTCTGGCTATGAGTTGGATGGCCCCTCCGAGCATAATTGTGTCATCTGCAAACTATGCATGGTTGATGTCTTTTGTTCCCGAGCCATACTGATGCTAATTAAATCTTGGTCCCTGCTTGCTTGCTCAAGTTGAAGGCTGAGGATAGAGGTTTGGATTGCATAAAGCAGAGGCGAGAGCGGGTGGCCTTGCCTCAGCCTCGCAAGGATTGGAAGAAGCTTGTCGCCCTTCCATTAATAAGGGGGGAAATCCAAGGCTTACTTATGCAGGCTTTGACCCAACTAATGAAGCTCAGATCAAAACCATATCTTATCATTACTTGAAAGAGAAATGAATGAGAAACTTTGTCAAATGCGTTGGCTAAGTCTATTTTCACCACCATAACTTTTTCACCATTCTTCAGGCATGAATGGATTGCCTCTTGGACCAAGATGATATTATCCTAGATTCTCCTGCCTTTAATGAAGCCTCCTTGGTTCTCTGGGATGATATGTGGTAGGCTTTTTTTTGAACCTCCTAGCCATAATTTTGGTGATTATCTTATATCCAATATTACACGGAGAGATGGGGCAAAACCTGTCAAAGGAATTAGTGTCTTTCTCTTTGGGAACAAGTGCTAGAAAAGCATTATTTGTGCTTCCACCGATTTTTTCACATCTCTAAGATTATGTGACCATTTTATATAAGTCTTTTTGTACAATTTCCCAGCACGCCTTAATGAAATTTGCATTGAATCCATCCGGGCCTAGCGCCTTATAATCATCCTTCATGTCATCCACGATAACTTTCAATTCGTCCATCGTGATCCTTTGTATCAACCTGTCATTTTCCATTTTTTTAACAATCCTTGGGACTAATTCCATAATCCCATTCTCTGAGTTGGAGCCAAACTTTGTTGTGTATATTGCGTTGAAGTGGCGGGTAGCTTCCATTTAGATTTCTTCAAAATCGTGGATAGCTTGGTCCTGGACGTGAATCTCATACACAACTTTGTAATTTTTCCTTGCCTCTGCCTATTTATGAAAATAACCAGTGTTGCAATCCCCCGCTTGGAGCCAGAGACACCTAGCTTTCTGTCTCCATAATTCTTCCTCCTGTTTGTAGGTAGTGTGAAGCTCTTGTTGCAGTTTAACTTCCTTTTTTAGATCCTCCTATGTGATCTGGCTTGTTTCCATGGTGATCTGGTGGGCCTCTACCATAAGCCTGACTTTTTCTTTTCTTTTTTATTTATTTATTTGGGTTTCTATAGATTTTGACCATTTCTTGAGCGCATTCTTAACTCTACAAAGCTTTTCTTCCCATACATCGAATGGAGAGCCCATGATCAGAGCTGACCATGCTTCAACAACTATCTCCAAGAAATCATTGTGAGAGACCCATAGAGGGCTGAAATGGAAAGGTATAGGTCCAGGGTTCTGGCCTTTCCTCATCTCGAGCATGGCAAGTTTATGATATGATCCCCTAAACACCAAGATTTTGGAAAAAGGGTTCACTCCTAGAAGGAGAAATGATTCTTGGAGCAAAAATCGATCCAACCTGGCAGTTATGTGCCCTGGCTCCAATCTCTTGTTATTCTAGGTGTATTTTCCTTTAGTTGGGATGACATCTGATAGACCCCAATCTAGAATAATTTCATCAACTTGCTCCCTTATAGGATCTCTGACCGTCGACCCTCCTCTTTTTTCCAGCTTGATTTAAGATGACATTAAGGTCTCCAGCTAGGATGACATTTCCCAGCAGGTTACTCCTTTCATCTCGGAGTAGATTCCAACAATTTTTTTTCCAGCATATGAGGCAGGTACATAAATGTTAAAGAGTCTTACCTGGATATTAGATTCTTTTTGTAGCAACGTAGTTAGAATCCAATGAGAGCTATGCTTGGTTTCAACTAATTTGTATTTCTGATCATCCCAAAGCGTTCCTATCTCTCCGAAGGCTCCCCTAGAGCTGACTGTGGTTCTTCCTCCTTTCTTCCAAAAGTTTGCACTTACTTAGAGAAATGTATCTTTCCCCATATTGGTCTCCTAGATCAGTAAGATGTCTGGTTGGGCTAATTTAATCAAATATTTCATAGCTTCTTCCTTAACTTTGCTTCCCAGACCTCTACAGTTCTAGGAGAGGACCTTCATTACTTACTTTTAGTAGAGGAGGGAATCCCTTTTTGGAGTTGCCTTTCATGCCGAGTGTTTCTGGGATTTTAGAGAAGTTTTTCCAAGGTTAACTGAGAGCCTTATAATTTATCCTTGTATGTGGCTTGCTCCCTCACTTCCTTGGTTGATTTCCTTCCTCTTGCCTTCTTCTTGCTTGGTGTAGCCATCTCGATTTCCCCTTCCTCTTTTTCCTCTTCCTCGATATCAGATTCCTCCTCTGATTTTTCCTGGTTTCCCCCTTCTTTTACCACCTCTACTCCTGAATCTGCCTAGATCAAAGAGGCGTTGTCTTTCTCAGACTGGTCTAATAAGACAACTTCCTTTTATGGGTCCTTATTCTCTCCATTGTTGGATTTATCCCCTATAACAATAGGTCCACTCCGACTCTCGTTGGCCTTACCTTCCGGACGGTTTTTCCTTTGTTCGTTTTCCCCCCTTCTTTCCTTTGCCCTTCTCCGCTTTTTGCTTTTGTCTTGCTCTTCTTTACTGTTTTCCATCCTTCCTCCTTTTCCTGTTGGTCCTCTTGCTTTTGCGGACAGTTACAGTAGAAGTGCCTGTATTCATGACACCCTCTGCACTTGAATGGTAGTTGTTCGTATTCCAGCTTTTGATAGTGATACCAATTTCCTACTGTGAGCTTGGTTGCCTCTGGTAATCTAGCTTCTAGATCCACCTCCACACAGATGTGGGCACAAGCATATTGATCTTTTGGGCTTTCCATATCGATATATCTTCCTAGGGCATTTCCAATTGCTTTGAGCGATTTTGGGTTCCAACAATGCATTGGTAGGTTTGGGAGCCTAACCCAAACTGGGACGGCCTTGGGAATATTTTCCTCGGGATCAAAGTATGGCGTCCAACCGTTCAGGTAAAGTCCTTGCGGTCCCATGAAATAAGGTCCATTCGGAAGATTAGATCCTTGTCATCCTTAGATTCAAAGTCAAATAAGAAATATCCTCGACCCATTGAGTAAGATGCAACATTTTTCAAGATCAAAGGTCTCTAGTTCCTCTGAACCCAACTTTCCGTGGTTTTTGGTGATGGCCAGAGTCCAGTGAATTGCCTAATCAACACTTGGTCTACCAACAAGAGTGCCACACGATAGTGTCCTCTGGTAGTAGAGAAACCACCGAAACATCCTTAATCCGTTTGACGAATTTTGGAGGGGCTCCCTTAGAGACCTTCTTGCTTTGCTCAGCTACTAGCTTCTCAAACACTTCTGATAAAGGGGCAGAGGGTGACCCGAATCTGCCCTCCTCAGTCCCCATTGGGTCTGCACCCTCCTTTCTACCCTAGATCCTTGTCCCCTCAAGACAACAACCAATCCTGCTTCAGACCAAACCTGCTCGAACCGATCTCACCTGCTGCAGACCCAATCCCCAAATGGATCACAACCCCAACATGTGATTGCATGCAGAACATCCACTCAGCGCTGCAAGCCATATCCTTTACACGATCAGGTCTGCACAATCTCACCAGCTTGTAGCACAGGCCTGCATGTCGGCGCATCCTTCGAGGATCAACACACAACACGATCAACCTCGGCTCTCCTCGCATGCAATCTCCCTCTCCAATTTTTTACCTATTCCCCGGTATACCGAATATTTTATTTTTCACTATCATACAAAAGTAGGGGTGAAAGAAAGGATGGTAGATTTAAAAGTTATTTATATGGTTAGTTATTTTTTTATGGGTGGAAGGGAAGCTCAACAAGTATGTATAAATGTTTATATTTTTATAAATAATTTATTGAATTATTGTTTAAGTGATTGAGAGCTATAAGTTGTAAGCAAACGTTATGGAGCCAAATTCGTGGGTGATTATGCATAGATATATAAAGGCCTCACTTGATCCTCGTCGAATTAGGCTCCATAATCATAATCAACAAAGTGTGGTCTCATCGTAATTAGAGTGAAGAAGCTCTGACCCCTTAAAATGAGCCCTTGGAAATTCTTCCCAAAGTTATGAACCACATTAATTTTTTTATTAAATTAGAAACATAAATACTTTATTAAATTAATAAAATACTTATTATATTTTTAAAGATCAAAATTCAAAATCAATATAAAATACTATCTATTAAAAAATAAAAAAATATATACACTTTTTTTCCTCGGAAAAAATTCATAATTTTATTTCAGTGAAGAACAAAATTACATCTGTAAATGTAATAGGATCATTAAAGATCCCTACATTGTCAAAAATTGTCTCTCACCTTTTTACACAAAAATCAAATATACATACCAGCCTGTAAAATCAGCTAGATGTAACACAGCAAAGTATAACTTCTTGCTCATATAAACCTCCTGTCATATATATATACAAACTGTTCACAAATTCTGATACCTAATACTGTTGAAATCCCTGCCTGAAGGACCGGTCACATTACTGTCACAAACACCAACATAAATAGATACCAAAATGCTTTCCCTGTCTCGGCTTTTACCAACGCAATATGGATATCCTATCCAAAATTCCCAGTCTGTAATCAGCAATACTAAAAATCAACTGTAGCATCTCGATAATTACTGTCCCAGACTCAGTATATATATTGCTATCAGCAAAATACCAAATTACATATACAGTGTAATAGCTATGGATATCAAAAAAGGATGTCCCAGACCATTACATTGTTCCATAATCCCAACCTGTCAAAAATCAAAGCGTAAGCTCAACAATGACCGAGCACATAGATAACCAGATCATTTGATTTCACATATACTGTCTATAGGTAGGCAACAAAAGCCTATCCCCTCCTGTAGTCCCAAGTAAGCAGAGCCAACAATACAGCAGCTCCATTACCACAACATAGATTTATTCTATCCCAGACAACAATATATCAAAACATAAATTGTCAATGCATCGTTTGCTGTCACAGATTACACTGTGATAATTCAAAAGCTCAAAAGATTTACCCAACCTGTCATAGAATCTCTGCTCATTACCAGATCACAAAAGCTGGAAAAATAAGCTTATCAGCTCGTTACTAAAAATCATGCCCAAATCAATGTGATAGGATACAATCGGTCCTTCTTCATACCACCAATTAAGTCATATATAGTTTCAAATCATAACAATTTAAAACAAACTATCCCATCCCTCATGATACTTAGTAGAATTAGTTGACAGGTCACAGAATCTGTGCAAAATCTCCCTGCTGTTCCAACAAATCTTCATGAAACGACCTATGATAATAGCTGAATGAACCCACACTAGCGTGAACAGAGATCCTCCATACGCCATAGTCTATATGCCATTGTATCGCTTCCTTGGATAACTGATCAGCCACCCCATTCCGTTCTCTATAGACATGAGTAAAAGAAAGATGATTAAACTGTTGCTTTATGCGATACACCTCCTCCAGAATAGGTAAAAGGATCATCACATGGCACTGAACAGTCCCTTTTGCCCATTCAATAACTAACATAGAGTCACCAAATACCTGTAATGACAAACAACCCTGTTCCAATGCAAATAAAAGCAAGAGCCTGAGTATCATTAATTCAGCATAGTTGTTTGATCCCCTCCCTAATCCAGCCGAGAAATGAAAACAATGAGACTCAGATTTGTACAATACACCACCCCCACCATAGCTCAATTGCCGATCTTGAGATGCTCCATCAAAGAAGCCCCAGGGAATAGCTTTATCAATCAGTTCCTCCCACATAGGCCTATTCTTGAGAAGCTTCTTCGGTTCTCTAAAATGTTGAAATATTGCAACAATATGAGCCACAACAGACTCCATCGATATTCTACAGTCCTGAAAAATAATCTTGTTGTGTGTTAACCAAATCCCCCAAGCAAAGATACAGGGAACAACTCGGAAAGTTTTATGGCCCGACCACCAGCTTTGAAAAGCCATGTGAGCAGAATCTCCCTGCCACCCCCCAATGTAGCCCAACTGTTTACCCACTTCAGTCCATATAGTTTGAGAAAAACTACATTGAACAAAGAGATGATGAATTGATTCCTCAGCACTCCGACACAGCGCACAAAATCCTGGACCTTCAAGAAATCTCTTTTGCAAAATGTCCCATGTTGGAGCTCTATTTTCCAAAATAGCCCAGAAGAGTAACTTGGCCTTACCCGGACATTTTAGCTTCCACAGCTGTTTCCACCACCAAACCAATTCTCGATCATGAACCAACACATTGAGCTGAATATAACCATGTTTAGGAGTATAACACCCTGAAGGATGATAATCCCAAACCAATTTATCATCCCTGTTAGACAACCTGACATTTGAAACCCTTAACTGCCTTATAAATCCCTCCCAAGCCTCCAGCAGATCATCATAAATATCAAGTCTCTGAGCACTGATCCACCCTTGATGCCATAACGAAGAATTTTCCTGATCCTTAATATCAGCAATAAAAAGACACCCTCTTGTTTCCAAGTGTAATCTCAGCTCCTCAGGAAGAACACTATCCCTCCCACTGCCTACCCAAGGATCAATCCCAATACGAACCATTCTCCCATTACCTATTCTCCACACCAAACCAGAGCCAACCAGATCAAAATGTTTTACCACTGAGCAATTTGACCGAGATTTGTCAGCCAACCGAATCCAATCAATGAGAGTCAATGGAGCAATATATTTATGATACACTACTCTAGTCCAGAGACTCTGAGTATGAATGAGTCTCCATGAGACTTTAGCTCCTAATGCCTTTGCAAAAAGGAAAATATTTTTTAACCCCCAGCCTCCCAAAGCTTTGGGAACAACAATTTTCTCCCACCTCACCCACACCATAGCCCTATGATCAAGCTTACCTCTCCACAAGAAAGAAAAACACAGCCTGTGAACCTGTTCCAGAATCCCCTTAAGCAGCTAGGCAAGGGACAACCAGTAGACTGGTATTGCTTCCAACACAAATTTTACCAGCACCAGTCTCCCAGCCCGAGGGAGCCATTTATGACTCCAACTTTTTAGTCTTTTCTCCAATTTGGTCAATAACCAATGCCAATCTGCCTTCAGGTAAGAATTCAGTTTTAAGAAAAACCCCAAATACTTTATCCCAGCATCCAAATCCATAGTTTTAAAAGGCAAACGATGGGAAATACTAAATGTCTCCTGTTCAGTTAAGTTCGAGCATGATATAGTGGATTTTCCAATATTTACCACCATACCCGTAGCAGCTTGTAACAGAGTTAGTCCTTCAAACACCTTATCAATATCCTGTCTTGATCCATTGGTGAAAATCATAATATCATCAACAAAAAGAAGATGTGTAATATACAATACCTGGGAGATGGCAATTCCACGAAAAGTCCCTTCCGCTTTTGAAGACAAAATAAATCGACTGAGACCTTCAGCAACAAGAAGAAACAAACGGGGAGAAAGAGGACACCCTTGACGAAGACCCCTTCCCGCATGGAAGAAAGGGCTAGCAGCTCCATTAATGATAACTACAAAACTCACCGTACTGATACAAGCCATAATCCATCTTACAAAATCATAACAGAATCCCAGGTGTGTAAGCAACATCCTAATGTATAGCCAACTGACCCGATCGTAAGCCTTTGAGAGATCAATCTTAATCACTGCTCCTTTCTGTTTCTGAACTTTCAAAGTATGTAGGCCTTCCTGAGCAACTCCAATGGCCTCATGAATTTGACGTCCCTCCAGAAACCCAAATTGCTCACTAGAAATATGTTCAGACAAAACAGATTTGAGTCGCTTTGCAATAACCTTAGAGATGATCTTATATAAACAATTGCAAAGTGATATGGGCCTGTAATCCTCAAAACTTTCAGGGTTATCCACTTTTGGGATAAGAGCAATAAAAGTAGTATTGAGCGGGCCATGTATAAACCCAGCCTTACGAGATTCCTCAACAACTGACAAAAGCTCCTCACCGAAGAAATCAAAGAAACCCAAGAAAAATTCAGCATTCCAACCATTAGGCCCCGGGCTTTTATCTTTTTGAAACGAGTGAAGAACCCCAGACAGCTCCTCCATCGAAACTTCCCCCATCAACATCCTGTTTTCCTCCTCATCCACAAATCGGGAAAAGAGTTGTGCCACCCGTATAACCTCAGCAATAGTAGCTCCAGGTTGTGCAGAGTATAAATCCCCAAAATATCTAACACCCATATCAGCCATCCCATCGAAACTAGACACCGGATCCCCTTCAGCCGAAGGCAGCTCCCAAATAGAATTGGAAATTTTTCTCCCCTTAGCATAAGCTTGCAAAAAATTTGTATTCTCATCTCCACACTGAAGCCAAATTGCTCTGCTCTTCAACCTTCACAATTCTTCTCGCTCACAGAAAATTATATTCCGCTTCTTTTCCAAAGTAATGAGTTCATCCTTACTCTGTTCATCCAAAAACCCCATTCCCGCACTGTGAAGCAATCTGTCAATATCCAACTCACAGTTCCTCAATATCAAATCATCATTCACCCGCTTAGCATGAGCCCAAGAGATAGTAGCCTCCTTTATGCATTTCATATTTTGATAAAAATGTACCCCCGCATGTTCCAAAGAATTTTGTGGACGATGATTCCACAACTCCTTCACCAAAGATTGAAAACCCTCTTCCTTCAACCAGCTGGAGTTAAATTTGAATGGACTAGGGGGTTTCCTCCTATGTCCCCGAAATTCCAGAAATATGGGGCAATGATCAGATATCCCACCTGTCCCCACCCACTGCCGAACCAGATCCACCCCAAGAGCCAAAGATTTATCCACCAAGAACCGATCCAATCTCTTAGCTACCCTTTGTTCCCCTACTCTCTTATTTCTCCATGTAGGGACAATCTTTGCCGGGAGAATATCTAGAAGATCCTTCCTCGCAAAAGATTGAATAAAAAAATTAGCCAATATATCCGGAGCAGCCCTAGGCCCCCAGACCTCAGATGCTCCCAGTGAGAGATTAAAGTCTCCCCCCATAATTACCTCAGTGTCTTCGAAAAGGTCCATATGGAACAATGTATCCCAAAAGCTAACTCTGTTCAAATAAGGCCCATAGATGTTAAGAATCGTGAGAGTCTTTCCAAGCTCAGAGTCCCATACAGCCAACCCCACACCAGAATGAATTCCCCAAGAACAATCACAGCTATAGCTTTGAACCTTCCATCCTGAGGCCAGACCTCCAGAACGTCCCTTTGCATCCATAGCCACAAACTTCCAACCAGAAAGCAATGATTCTAAAACCCTAACAACCTCCTCACTACCCCCCAAAGTTTCCTGAAGCAGAATAATATCCGACTGATTTAACTCCACCAGCCTTCGAAGAGACGATTTTTTGAGGGGACTCGCCAACCCCGACAATTAAAGGACATAAATTTCATTTGGGAGACCCCGCCTGGGCTTTCACTGCTCTAAGTGCCCATTCAATTGAAGATTGTGTCCCCATCCCTAAATCCACCTTTGCCCGATCTTGTACTTTTGACAAAAAAGACTTTCTACCACGACCTTTCCCTGCCACACGCAAAGACAAATCAGAAAGACCTTTCCCTCCTGACCCCTCAAAGGATATCTCCCTATTTCTAAGAGCATATCTGATACAACTACCCTCAGAGCTGGTAGAAATTTTTGTAGAAACAATGGAAGGGGAGAAAACACATTCAGACATCGGTAGAGGACAAAGATCAGCCGGACAGTGGACAGTCGATTTGACTAGAGGAGAACCAGAAAACAAAACCCCCCCCATAACATCAGAGACTACAACGGGAGAAGGACAAGTCTTCAAGACGCCATCTAGCGAAGAGGAAAACAAAGTATTATCCCCTGCCCCCATTCTGTCAACGCCCAGATCCCCAAGGACCTTCTCGCCAATGTCCACCTCACTCCTGTCTGATGTAAAAGGGATATTACTGGAATCAACCTGTATCGCTGGTTCAGTGACCTTCGCCCTTTCATCCAATTGCCCAGCATTTAATGCCCCCATATCAGCAGTATTCCCCATCACCTTAGGAGCAGCTTTACCAGCTATCACTTTGCTGGCCCTAAAAGGAAGCGGACAATTAGCCACCAGATGGCCACATGTATGACAACGGTGACACCGAAACGGCACACCCACATAGTCAAGAAGCTACACAAAGTCCCCATCCTTTGTTTGAATATTTATCTCAGAGGAGAGTCCCAGCCGCAAATCGATCTTTACCAGTAATTTGGCCACCGAATACTTTCCTGTCTCCAGAAAGGATAAATCAGCACATACAAATTCACCCAGAAAATTCCCAATTGCTGCAAAACGGTTCTCATTCCATAAATGCATAGGAAAACCTGGAAGTTTTACCCACAGAGGCTCCTTGTTAATCTTCTCCTTTTGAGAATCGAAAAAAGGTGTCCAGCGTTTCAGGGCAGAAGGAACCCCTTGCATTGACCACTGCCTTCCCAAAACAGCATCAACCTCCTCTTTGCTGTGCATAATGAATGAAAACCACCATTTAGTCAAAACCCGCACTTCAGGTACATTATTCAGCAAATGTGCCTAATGCTCGGCCGCCCACCTCCGGAGAAAACCACAGCCAAAATGTTTGCCTCGAACATGCCCAACCACTGCTGTCATGGACATATCCTCAGCCTCTGCCAACGACACATCCACCCCCAACACCAACTTGTCCCTACGCAACCTATTTTTAACAGCCTTTGGGCCTTTTTTAGATCTCTCCTTCGCTGAACCCCCTTGTTTAGGGCCTAAAAATTCCGCCTCAGGAGACCTTTCATGACTGCCCAGATCAGCCACCGCCTGACCCTTGGAAGAAAAGGCCTCCCTAAGAATCTCCCTACCTCTAATATCTAGCACTGTGTCAATCCCCCGAACAGAACCATAATCTCCCTTCAATCCCAGATCCTGAATACCTCCTCCAAGAAAAGGAGAAAGACTAGCTACATGGTTCTCTAATGAATTTGCAGGAAAATTTGTAAATAACCCAGTCTGAGGGGAGAGAGTACATCCCAGGAGTCCAGCTAGGTCGGGCCTGTCCGAAATCCTGGGGTTTAAAAGCAATGCATATTCAGTCACTGCCAACCCCACGTCATCCATAATCCCATAGCAGACCCCTGGCCCCCTTCCTGACAGCAGAGGTCCAGATATCCCTTGCCATTCCAATGCACCAGAAAAACCTCCTTCAACGAAAATTTCTCCTTCATTGACCCCATCCGAAGTGTAATCCACCTCCTCCTCCATATCTCCCCACCGAACCACCCCAAAAAATTTTCAAACCTCAATCCAAGCCCCCCAAAAAACCAAAATCCACCTCCGATCCGCTAAAGAACAATGCCTCAGCCACCACCCCTAATTTATGCCTCCATATACTCGAGCTCCAATACAAGATCCATATAATAGACACCCATCGCATTCCATCTCCTGGAAACTCATAGACTACTGAACTCCATATCCATCATCAAATTCACCAGACAGCTCCCTTCCATCTGTCAACCAAAACACACCTTCATTCGGCAAGGATTCTGAAGCTATCTCACACTCCACAGATGCCAAAGCGTCTGTCCTCAAACTACTTCAGAGATCGTAGAACAGGCACAGAGCCCAAGCAAGAGATACGAGCACCGACAAATTCTGGACCCCCCAAAAAAAAACAGCAGCAACTAGAGGAGTCAGGCTGATTAAAAGTTCACAAATCCTGAGAGATCGATCAGGATATGAATCGTCAAAAGAAGAAATACAAACCAAGGTCTAAGTATGAGTGATCTTCATACAAAATAGTTGAGACTAAGACCCTCTACGGCCCCAGGCTCCAAAACAGCCAACGATGAATGCCAGGCAGTCTTAAGGCTGGAGATCCAAAGAAAGAACCAGTAGTACCAACGGACCAGGCTGAGAGCCTTCAATTAATATTGGAACAAGTTCGAATCTTCTTGGAGCGTTTTTTATAGTCTTTACCTCCAAAGAACATGAACAAAGCCACCAACGAACAAGACTTTGCTCAGAATGATGGCTTACAAAACTACTTGCAACACTTCCAAAGTTCCAGAAAACAAAGAACCAGGCTCGCAGTCTCTACCTCACCATGATCCTGCAATCAACAGCCTCCATTGTACACTAACAGGTCCACCCAAACCAATGCAGAAGACTCTGCTCATTCAAAATCTTCTTGGAGCGATTATTTCCCTCTCCCATCGGATTCTTTTTTTCACCGTACAGTTTACCAAAAAATAAAATAAAAAATATATATATATATATATATATACACACTATTATGTCTTTAAATATTATAAAAAGTACACTTATTAAAAATAACATTTTTTAATTTAAAACTTCACAAATTTTAATTGTTAATTTAAAAGGTAACGAAATTGTAAAGTTGTCGTGGTAAGGAGTTTTTAACACTGCAAAGGGAATATGTAAAGATGTTAACCTTTTTTCACGTTGGAAAAGGCTCCACTTTTTAAAGTTCAGCGACACAATGTCGATAACTATTTATAAAAAATCACATACTAAATAAGTTATCTGCCACGACTCATCAAGAATACTTTGCCGAGATAAAAGGTCAGATCTGGAAGGGAAAGTGGAAGCGGCACCGAGAAGAAAAGCTTTACATTTTTGGCACAATGTGTATATTCAAACGGCGCTCTAATTTATAGATCGTGTTGGTACCTTCTCTGGCCGCTATAGCTTGATTCTATTTTTCTTTCAATCTTGGCCATGGTAGGGCTTGTAGATCTGGCTCTACTCACACACGAGTAGCGATGCCGGCCACACCTTCTTGGTCACTTTGAACCCGTTTTCGTTTTTGTGAATTCCGCTACGCTTATAGATTCTGCACGAAATCCCTTTCAGATCCTTACATTACAGAAGGTTTCAATTACTGTGGGAAGAGTTTAACAAAATTTACAGATTTGGCCAGTTCCAAGCTCGAGTGAAGGGGGATCTGTCAGATTTATGGGAGCATGGAGGTGGAACAGGCTTCGCTGTGTAACTGTGTGGTGAATTTTCTATTAGAAGAGAATTATTTGCTGACGGCATTTGAATTATTGCACGAGCTTCTTGAAGATGGGCGGGAATGCCACGCGACTAGACTTAAAGAGTATTTCGCTGATACAAGCACGTTTCCGCCGGATCAGATTTCTCGATTGCATGGTTTGAGAGGTAAGTTGTGATTGCTTAATTCCTGGTTTTTATTGTGGTGAGACAACTCGAAGTCTGGACTTTGGGTGAATTTTTTTGTTCCATTGGTATCTTCTTACATTTGGGGTTAATTTCTCAAGGAAGTCCATGCTGTCGTCAACGATGAATGGATGGTTGAAAATATGGCTTGTTTGTGGCGTATAGTTTTTCTTTTAGGAAATCGCAACGTGATGACGGTGTTATCCCCTCGTCTAAACCACGTGTTAATTATGACGGAATATTGGGTACAGCGTAGGCAAAATTCGAAATTTTTCATGTTTTCTGATACATCTTCACTCCAATGCAAGAAAAGATAGCACTTGTGGCCGTAGTATATGGAGGACGCGATATGTTTCATTTTCTTTGAAAACACTGCTTACAAGCCCCTACATTGTGGATCTCTTAAAATATGCAAATATTGGTGGATAGCTTAAAATATGTATTTAGCGTTTAAAGAATAGGATCATGTTTTCCAGATAATTTGGTTACAAGCAAACTTAACTGTTAATAAATTGAAGGAAATATAGCATCTGGGAAGAAATAGCTTATATCTGAAAATTTATTTTGAACTAAAATGACCTAAATATAGCATTTGTGAAGATATAACCCATGAAGCTGGTCTGTATTCGTATAGTAAGTACTCCCGCACTTGCATATTAACGATCCTGTTCTCCTGCATTCTCGTATTAACTAAGTTTCTATAATGCATTTAGCGATTCTCTATAATTTAGCTATCTACATATTCTTGTACCATTGGTGTCAGAGCCTTTGTTGTTTCTGCACCAGAAATTTCCTTGGGCATTGAATTTGTTTCCAAATGTTGGCAATGCTACTAGTGAATCTTAGGTCAAATTTAGATGTTGGCAACGCTACTAGTCAATCTTAGGTCAAATTTTATTCGTTACATCTAATGCCTTCAGTGTCAAAAACTGCATGTTCAATTCTATTCAATTTGTTATAATTTTCTGCATTCAATAGCATTGTTTATTTTTCTGTTTTTCTTTTCTTAGAAGTATGGTGTGATGCCTATGATCAGTTTAGTTGTTTTCTGTATGTTTGTCAGTGCTGGATCCACAAAATTTACTGAAGGAGAAGGAAGCAGCAGATGAGAAAGTTGCAATTACTGAATATGAACTACGCTTAGCTCAAGAGGATATTATGAAACTGAAGACCGAATTGGAACAAAGAGCAGTGGCTTCCTCAAATGAATGTTTAGATGGTTAGGATACTTGAACTTCATACGCATTTCTTTTACAAGCTGTTCCATGATGACTTGAAATGATTCTCATCATGCCTATCAGAGCTTAACTGGTTACTGTCTATTAGCAAATAAATTAATCAAGCTTATGCCTCCAACAGCAATACTACATATCTTTACTCATAGTAATAGATGTTAGGAAGTAGTTCACGCACAATCTCATGATATGCTTGTTTACTGTTACTAAAGGATTGCACATCAGTTGATGATAGAGTTCGTAAACGAGTAAAAATGGTAACAAGCTTATCACATTAACTGTATGATTCTTTTCTGTGTTCAAGATCTTGAATCTTATGTGTATTTGAAGAAAAATGTCTAATTACCAGACTTTCTGTGTCATTTACACTGGATTTTAAAAAATAAGCAAGATAAAGTTATCATATTTCAGTAGAAGTACTGGCACATGGCCAGATTTTTTTTATTCCCAAGGAAAAAAACCTATTTTCTTTCAAGAAGAATGGAACACACAATCCACAGGTGCTGTGCACAGCCCACTCAGAACTTTGTTAGATAGCAAAAACTACCTTCCCCCAAAAAATCTGGTACCTTGATGGTACATATAGAGACTACCTCACAGGAGTTATGGCACAACAGCTACAAGTGCTATAGTCATCAGTTTTTTAGTAAATAAAAAAGCATAACTACTGCAATTGTACAAAAAGTTCCATATTTCAAATTTAGTCCAATTCAAAAGCTGCCAATTGAAGCCTGCCAGCAGAAAATGCCTCTCCTGCAATAATAGTCCTTTGAACAGTTTACCTGCTTCCTCATTATGTTCTCAGAAAATATGAGAAACTGACTTCATTTACTTTAAATCGACCAACAATATTCTTCCACTGATCAGCAACAGCAATGAGATCGATACTGTGAATCTGAGCTTGGTTGTTCATCCATTGAATGACTAGGTTAGAGTCTCCAAAGGCCTGCAATAAACTCAGCCCCTTGTCCAGAGACAGTTTTAGCATATAAAACAAAGCAAAAAACTTCCCTCTGTTGATTGCCCCCTATCAGATTGCGTTTGAAACGGAAGAGGTGGTTATACAATGGAAAGTATGAAACCCAGACCAATGGTTCTGTTTGTGCTCTGGCACGCACCATCCAAAAACCCCCAAGGGGGATCTGTCTACACGAAACTCTGAAAGTACCCTAGGGGAATAGTATTGAGGCTCTTCCTTGTACTAAGGCAGAAGGGCCATCGCCTGTACAGCTGCTTGAGAAGGAGGAACACATTTCTCCTCAAATAACTGAGCATTTCATGCCAGCCAAATATTCCACAACACCAGATATGGTATAGAACAAAACTGTTTCAATTCCTGTCGAGAAAACCAACTCCTGAAACAATCAACAAGGATGCCTAGTAGTTGCTTTACCTCACACCAGACAGTTATAGAGTATGGACATAAAAGGAAATGGTGGAGGTTTGTATCCTCACCAGTCTTGCATAAAGAGTACATCTTCCCATGCCATTGGAGGATGGTCCCATGTCAAAACACGATCAGATAATGCAAGTTACAGATGGAGCTTTGTCTTAGGAGGTGCCCGAACCCAGCACAACACACTCCACCACCACTGAAAATTCTCATCCGGGGTAGTAAAGTGAGCTTTGTAGCCAAGTCGAGCCAAGTATGATCCACCCATCTTATTGTAAAGCACATGGCCAGATTTGTATGATGGTCAAGTTGAGAAAGCCACATATGCTATCTTGAAAATGTTGATTTAAAATATAAGAAATCTGATGTAAGATATTGCAATATAAGGTAGAACCTCCATAAGCATGCCATGCGCTTTAGAGAATCCAAATACACTAAGATCTAGTTTTAGGCTTGTTAATTTAAGAATCATATTATTTAGTACTTGTGATCTCCTATTAATGGGGTTGTGTAAGTGATGGTTAATTCTAACTTTTGGAGTCTACCAAATAGAGGTGCTTGTTCCAAACTAAATTGTTTGATGAGAGCATCCCTTGCCAATGTGATGTAAGACCCAGTGTTTTGAAACTTGGCCAACTGGAACTTAGACTCAACTGAGTTGACCCTCAAGGGCACTGACTGGCTTGTTTTCTCTACCTTTTTACTTAAATTTATTATATTTTCATTAATTTTTTTCAGGATGTTTGAGAGGGGTTCTGACCTCCAACCTCATTGGACCAATGTTTTAAAACTCGGACTCGGACTTGGAATCGACTGAGGGTCAACTCGGCCTTGGACTTGGACTCGGCAATGACACGTCCGGTTTGATTTTAATGACTCGTTTTACTAAAAAACACATAAAATATTAAAATTTTAAAGAAAAAATATATTTTAAAGATTATAATCCATCATTCCAAAGCAATAGAGACAAAACATCCAAAGTGTGATCATATATATACCATATAAGGGTGAACATATCAAAATTGCACGAAGGGTACTGTGCCAAATTACAATGTGCAAGGCTGCAAGCAGCAAATACATAATACATATATGAAAGTCTGAACAAAATGAAAAAACATAATCAAAGATGCCCAAATGACATATAATATATATGATGTAGAGTGAGTCGTGAAAGAGTCCAAAAACGAAAATGCTATGATGCCAGTAATAAGTATGCCACTGCATCATTGATCAACATGATCAATAATCAAACTTAGCACCATTGCTAGAACTAGAACCCGGACTAGCAATGACATAAGCAATGGCATCTGGCTAAGGCTCAAACCCTTGCATCTAGCTCAATATTAAAATTTGGATCAAACTCGGGCTCTTGAGTCTCCACTATCTAATCTAAGGTTGGATCAATATCATCCAACACAATAGGATCTGTATCAGGTCTTTTGTTCAACAATTGGTTGCGCCTTAAGCGGAGGTTGTACCGCACGAAGACTAGATCATTTAACCGGTTTTGCTCTAAACGGTTTCTCTTCTTCATATGAATCCGCTCAAAGACAGACCAGTTGCGCTCACACCTGGAAGAACTGCATGGTTGACTAAGGATTTGAATCGCAAACATTTGCAATTGAATGCCTTGCCCACCAAATGACTCCCACCAAGTTGCTGCAAGTGCAAATGGAGTTAAATCAACGAATTAGATTGTGAATTTAACTAAATATTGAAGTTATTAAATTTTAAAAATTAAACAACTAAATTTAATGAAAATAATGGAATTGTTTACCTGGTTGGTCAATATCTCTTGCAACCTTAGCCACAGGTTTGCCAAAGGTACCTGTGGCTCTAGTGTAAGCGGTAAGTTGTTGGTGTATCTCCAACTGCTCCATCTCATTTGGGACCATGCGCCCAAGGCACTCATAGAATCCATCTTTGACCTCACCGGTCTGATCTTCTCCAAACCGAGCTCTATAATGATACCTTGGGTTAAGGAAATCCGAAATACCCAGTTGCATGTATAGGGCGATGGAGTAGAGTGTTCCATCTCCTATTGATGATATCCTAGATAGGCCCATACTTGGCCACTTTATCCTTGTATGCTGCCCTTATTTGCTCCTTTGCCTGATCCATGGCCTCATAAATGTATCCCATGGCCAATCTTTCCCCATGCACCAACCACAACACCTTAACAAGTGGCTCAGTAATTTTCAAAACCTCTGCTGCTTTTTTCCAAAATGAGGTTTCCAAGATTTTCTTCTTGGTGTCTTTTCCATCTGTTCTGTGGGCCCATTTACTTGAACTCCATTCATCACTTGAAACCATTTGTTCCAAGTTCTTTCTTTGTGCAAGGAGAGATTGCAACGTGAGGAAATGAGTTGCAAATCTAGTAATGGCAGGTCTAACAAGTTCCCTTCCTTGTCTGTGTTTCCTCATCAAGCTCAATACCCATGAGTGGTTGTAGATGTATCTTGTGATGCTTTTGGCGGGCTCTACAGTGTGCTTGATCCAATCCTGTTTGCATATGTCCTCAAGCATGAGGTCTATGCAATGTGCCGCACATGGGGTCCAAAATATTATTGTGTACTTTTCCTCTAACATCTTACCAGCAAGAACATAGTTAGCGGCATTATCCGTGATGACCTGTACAACATTAGCTACCCCCACCTCCTCAACAACCTCAACAAAAAGATTAAATAACAGATTTGCATCTTTCACCTTATCAGATGCATCATATGATCTAAAAAACAAGGTTCCCTGTGGGCAAGAGACAAGGAAGTTTATGATGGTTCGGTTCTTTGCATTGGTCCATCCATCTGACATGATAGTGCATCCTATTATGGCCCATGATTCTTTGAACTCCTTGAAGTATTCACCCAAGGATGTGATCACTTTTTGCAAAAGAGATCCTCTCAAGTCATGCATACTAGGGCCTTTGAAGCCCTTACTAGCAGTAACAACAAAATCCCACGTAGGTTGGAAATATGGTGAGCGGGCAGCATTGAAGGGGATATCTGCATCATACCACCATCTAGCTATGTACTCATGAGCAGTTATTTTGTATTGCTTTTTCCAATGGGCACCTATGGTGGGCTGAATTGGTCGAGAAGCAACAACATTGTCAGAGGCTATGATATCGGACATGTCCATATAGGCCATCGTGTCCCGTGTCATTGTGTCGGACACGGACACGTCTTGACACGGTGTCAAATACTTGTTTTGGACGTGTCCTATTTTAGGACACGTCCAAAACACGTGTCCGATATCGTGTCAGGACGTGTCCTAAAAACATGATACCTTGTCCTAAAGTTAGGAAACCGTGTCCTAAAAACAGGACACCATGTCTCTTAAACAGGACACTTCTAACATAAAACAATTGTAAAAAACAATTTTATCCTCATTCATTCACATTTTTTAGTGAGGTTTGAGCTCTAAGAGGTTTTTTTTTTTGCAAGTGAAGAGCATAAGAAGGTTTTCCATCTTGATCTACTCCATTTTGTATTTGCCAGTGACATTCTAACATCTATGTAATACATTTTGATTTTGATGACTTATTGAGAAATTTTTTGAGTCTATGAGAACCCACTACACCAATGGGATTATAGCCCCCATGTTTGTCATCCTTCTCTCTCTGAAGTTTGTGATGTATTTTTTTTATTTTTATATATATATTTACATATTACATTGTTTGGCTCTTATTTGTGATGTGTTTTTATTATTTTTCATGTACATTTTCAAGTCAGGGAGTACACCAACAAGTATTTTGTGGGGGCATATTCCACAAACAACATCACAATTCATTTCACATAGGGAAGGTTACCCCTTATTTCTATTCCTTCCCATGGCATTCAATCTAAGTGGCATCATCATTGTAAGTGGCATAATCTAAAATATAAAGTGTGTAGATGGATGGGTTCTTCATTCTTCTATATATTTAAAGCATGTATATAATCTTTAAATATAATCTAAAATATAATTGATAGATGAGATTCTTTATTCTTCCATCTTCATCTACCCCTCTTTGTATTTACTATTACTATTAGTCTATTTGGCATTTGCCAGTGGCATTCTGACATCTATGTAATACATTTTGATTTTGATGACTTAATGAGAAATATGGTTCTGACTCCTAACTCCTGAGCATTGACATCTTGATCTATGACTATCATGAGTATCATGAATTATCTATGTGTCTCATAATCTCATTCTGATTATCGATTTGTAAATGTGTAATGACAAATGTTAAATGTGCATTGATTCCGATTTCTATTTAATATTTGTAAATTTTTTGATCTATATGTCTATTTATAATATATATAATTTTTGATCTATATGTCTATATTTTTAATATAAACAATATATATATATATATATATAACGTGTCCTGATTTCGGGGGTCATTGTGTCCGTGTCGAACACTCGAATCCCCGTGTCCTGTGTCCTCGTGTCAGGTTACTTAGGTCAGAGGTGTTTGAGGTGTGAAAAAACTATGGATATTACTCCCTTTTTTGGAGACATTTGTTTCTAAGGGAGGAGGAACATACTGAAAGGTATCCTTGAAATTGGGAGAAGGTATGGACGAGGAGCCTTCATATTCAGAATGAGGGACAGATTTGCCAATCATTTTTGCAAGATGCCTCTTCTTCCCTATTTCTGCCTCTCTCTCTTTTTGGTTAGTCTTCTCCACTTCATACTGTTCAAATTGTTGTGGCAACTCCAACCTTATCTCTCCAATCACCTCTGAATCAGCTTCACATGGGGCAACATTACCTCTAATGCCAGCTAATTGTTGTTTGAGCCTATGAATGCCTCCTCCCTTAATTATTTTTTTGCAATATTTGCAATATATCTTCCCTTCAACCACATCAGCATGGCTCCATGCTGGATCTTTTGATTTCAGAGGCATTTTGAAATGTAAATGTTAATGGACAATTCATTGTAAAAAAAACATTAATTTACAAAAATTTACATTAAAATATGTAATTTACAGTATTGTAAATTACTGTAAATTAGTTAAAATTTATATAAAAATTGTAAATTACAGTATTGTATTTGTAACTTACCTTCAAACTCCACGCAGGCTGACAGTGGGCACCTTCAAACGTTGGCAGTGGGTCACTGGGCACCTTCAAACTCCACGCAGGCTGCAAGTTGGCACCTTCAAACTCTACGCAGGCTGCAAGTTGGCACCTTCAAACTCTACGCAGGCTGGCAGTGGCCACCTTTAAAAGTTCAAACGCTGGCAGTGGGCAACAAACTCCACGCATGGATTGAGGAGTGAGCTCCACGCATGGACTGAGGCTTGAGCAGTGAGCACTGAAGTTTGAACTCCATGCATGGACTGGTCACTGAGCAGTGAGCTGAACGCTGCTGAAGCTCCACGCAGGCACTGAAGTTTGAACTCCATGTAGGGACTAAGCCACACTCACGGCCCAACACTTCAGTCTTAACTCTTCAACTCAAGGTAAAGTCTGGACTCTGGACGTTTCAACAGAAATCAAGTCAGCGATCAATTATTAGAGGGAAACCACGGTCCACAAATGAAGCTGCGTGCAGGTAAGTCGGGAGTTAAAGTGTCAGGGTAGCTACGGATTAGGTTAGGTTAGATTTAGGTTAGTTAATTAATAAATTTTAATTAAAAAAAAAATTTCGAACTCGGGTCCAACTCGGCCAGAGTTGGCTGGTTCGGTACCGAACTGACCATTTGACCCTAGTTAAAGGCCAGCTCGGCTTGGCTTGGGGTCAACTCGGCTGACTCGGCCGAGTCCGAGTCGGCTCTGGCGGAGTTTTAAAACACTGCATTGGACCTCATATGATGAAAATAGAATTTCACATCCCATCCAAAATTCTACATGTTGAATTTTTAGGGTTAGAGAAGTTTTTAACATAAGTAATAAACTTTAATGCATGAACATATAAAATCAGATTCAACATAGTATTGCTCTAATAAAATTTGAACTGTAATAAAACAAACATAATTTTCATCTCTTTCAACTTAACGCTCCATTAGTCATTGCGTTAAAGTTGGTCCTCGAGAATCATCAAATGCCATGTACAATAACAACATGATAAAATAATGTACAGGAAATATCAACAGTAAAGGTTGATCTTGTCACTGAAGGGACAAGTCAACTGAGTAAACAAATGTCGTACCTTGAGAGAGAGGGTCAACGCAGAAGGATACTGACCTCAAAAAACTTAGTCAACAGGAAGAGACACTTTAAGCAAATGCTTAAGACTTTATCAACAAAGTCATACCCAGTGCAGTCACGTTGTCAAAGGACACATACGCTGGGTAAGCATACAGTCACAATGTGCAGAGACACCCAGTTATACTCTTGCACAATCATACTGACAAGAGACACACAATCATGCTGTTGATAGGGATACAGTCATACTGGCAGGGACTTACACAGTCAAGTGAAGGTGGACAAGTGATTACGTTGAGTAGGAATAAAGTCAAGTTGCAAGGTGAATATAAGTCATGCATAATAGGTGTGAAGTCACATTGCTATATACACTACCATGCCAGCATAGAGATCACAAGTGTAAATAAAAACCATGCTAGGGTAGAGACCATGCTGAGGAAAAAGTCACACTGTGAAATTGTTACGTTGCTGGGAGTCACATGGAACATAACATAGTCACACAGGCAAAGAATCACCCGCGAAGCAGACAGGCGTGGACCAGAGGAGTAGTCACGCGTGGATCAATCTGCAATGTAACAGAGCAGAGAAGAGGCCACATAAGCCACACAGATGGTGCGGTGAAGAAAGCCCAGTCACGCGGATAGTGCAGCGAAGAAAGCCCAGTCAGGCAAAGTAAACATGTGGATGCAGCGAGAGAAACCAGTCATGTGGATGCAAAGTGATCCACGTGGGTGGTGCAAGAAACCTAGTCATGCAGATGCTGATGCAGCAAGAAAAAACCAGTCACGCGGATGCAAGGTGAGCCATGCGTGTGGTGCAAGAAACCCAGTCATGCAAATGTAGATGCAGCAAGAAAAAGCTAGTCACGCGGATGCAATGTGAGCCACGCTGGTGGTGCAAGAAACCCAGTCACGCAGATGCAAAGGGAGCAAAAGAAACCCAATCACATAGATGGATACGATTGTCTCGTGGGTATATTGAATGATACCTTTAAATAAACCAACGTGAATCTAGCACTTAGGTTTACTTAGGAATAATGTGGTCCAAAAAATAAAAACATAAAAATAAATGGTTCAAAGATAAAATAAGACCATAAGGTAAAATAATGAAGTAATAATAAAAGGTCCAATGGTTTTATAATAAAACCAAAAAGTAAACAGCCAAAAGGTTTTATAATAAAACCATAACCAATAAGTGGGTCAATGGTCCTTTCAAAAACATAAAGTAAATGCACTCAGGATAGTGTACCAAGTAAAATCCATAAAGTAGGAGTCATCATAATCAAAGGTACTCATAAGTAAGAGTGCTAGGACCAAGTAAGATAAAGAACCAAGAGTCAACTGAGGGGGTCACAATAAAACAACTCACAAACCCCCAAGATAAGGTGAATCATAAAAGGTGGACAAACAACTCCTTTTAGGACCAACAAGACCAGTGATCTTTTCTCTCTCTCAAGGTACATTGTTTTATATATATATTTTTTATCATCACCTTATAAGGGGAAGATCCAAACTGGATGGTAAGATCCTTTGGTCCTCAATACTGCTCCTAAGGGTTAGGTGCTAGTGACATCATCAAGGGGTGGCCGGTCCCTTTAGAAGCAACCTAGAAGTAACGATTAGGAGAGAGGATATCACACATCGTCTTCCATTCTTAAAGAATGGTTCTTAGCTCTAGTGTAATATCCCAAATACTGATATTCTCTAATGTTCTATGATAGTGCTGACTCGCACACTCAATCTCATACAAATTTGCAAAATAACTGTGCATGCAAA
>LPNX010933813.1:984448-1055525 GCA_001517045.1 Pseudotsuga menziesii
AATTCTGGTTCAGGAGAAGATTTGGTGGATTCCACCATGTACAGGCAGCTTGTTGGGTCTTTGATGTACCTAACGCATACTAGACCAGATATGCAGTTTGCAGTGAGTGCATTGAGCCAATTCATGGCTGAGCCAAGAGAAAGGCATTGGGTGGCAGGTAAGCACATCCTGAGATATCTTCGAGGTACCATAGCTTATGGGCTAAAGTACACATCCATTGGTGGTGTGATGTTGCATGGTTATGCAGATTCAGACTGGGCTGGGAGTCCAGTGGACAGAAAGAGTACCTCTGGTTACTGCTTCAGTTTAGGATCAGCCATGATCTCCTGGTCCAGCCGAAAGCAGGGTACTATTGCTCAGAGCATAGCAGAGGCTGAATATATTGCTGCGAGCAATGCCAGTAGAGAAGTAGTATGGCTCAGAAAACTTATTTCTGGGTTGTTTGGTGAAAAGCTTGAGAGTACGATTATCCACTGTGATAATCAGAGCTGTATAAAGCTCACAGAAAATCCGGTGTTTCATGACAGATCAAAGCATATTGATCTAAAGTACCACTATATCAGAGATATGGTACAACGAAATGTGATCAAGCTAAAGTACATTGCAACAGATGATCAGGTAGCTGATATCCTGACTAAGCCACTGCAGTTGGCGAAGTTTGCACTCTTTCGAGACAAACTTGGAGTTGCAGAGAATGCCTCTCTCGCTGAGAGGGAGTGTTGAAATCAGCATCAGTAGGCATTCTCCAAGGTCTGAGGTCATAAGTGACCACCCTGAAGCTAGCCAGGGAGACTTGGAGATTAACCAGTTCTGTGAGTCATGGCAAAAGTCAAGGTGAACATACAAGCCTTGTGAGCCAAGACAAAAGTCAGAACGAAAGTGATAATGCCTTCGTAAGTCTTGTGAGGTCATAGCAAAAGTCAAGGCGAACGAACAAGCCTTGTGAGCTACGCCAAAAGTCAAGACAGGAAGCCTTGTGAGCATTTCGCAAAAGCCAAGGCATCTAGCAAAAGTTAGGTTGAATGTAAAATTCCTATGAGCTAGAAACAAACAATCTTCCTTATGCAAATAAATGTATTGATTTAGTGCGTTGGCACGAATAAATTCATCCACCATGAATATGTCTCTTTGAGTCTAAGTCTTAAGTCGATGTTGAGAGCATCTTTCAGTTAAGTCATGACAAGTTGAGTTGTCTTCCCATGCTTTAGTCTCGTGTAGTTTTGAGTTAGTTAACTAAAGAAAATACGAGATCTAAATTAATTTACAATTAATTATTTTAGTTAACTAAAGTAATAAACAACCATGCAAAAGTCTAGTGGAGTTTTTAAGTTAGTTAACTAAAGAAAATTCCAGATCTAAATTAACTTTCGGTTATCTATTTTAGTTAACTAAAGTATCTTTTCAGTTAACTGCCTAATCTATTTTTAGAACTCAAAGACTCTTTCAGTTGAGAACTGAAGTAACTTTCAGTTAGCTTTTCGTGTACTTGTCTTTCAGTTACGAACTCAAAGTTTCTACCAGTTGTAAACTCGAGTATCTAATTTTAGATTTAGTTTGATCTCATGTGTCTTTCCATGCAACCAAGTTATCTGCGTCAATCTAAAAGAATAATTAAAGTTTTATTTTTAAGTCTCAAGTTAAGTCAAAGTTGCATAACGAGTCCTCTTGGAATTTATGCCTATAAATTAATCTCACCTGCTGTCTATTAAACAATATAATCATTCTCACAGTTTTGAGAGTGAGAGAGGGCAACGTAGTAAAACTTTTCTATTGCTGAATTTACACAGCAAAGAGAGGGCAGCAGTTTGTCTTGCTGGTTCATTTTACACAGTTTACGGGGCAGCGAAGTATTTTATTGACTTGCTGATTTATAACAGCAGTAAGAGGGCAGCGAAGTATCTTGGTATCTGGTTGGTCTTACAGTCACTCTCTCAAGCATATTTCATGGTGGAAAGTTTGTATTTCGATCTTACATATTATTTGAAATAAAGGAAGATTGTTTGCTGGAGTTTTTATCCCATATTGGGTTTCTCCAGGGTAAATTCTTGTGCATGTGTGAGATCTTATTTGTGTACTTCTTCTACTGCTGGTTATCATTTCAAGTGTTCATCTATCTGTTGGTTTAAAGATCTAAGTTTTGTTTAAAGAGGAAGAAAAGTAAAAGAACAGTAAACACTTTGCTCGAATATATATATGCTTGAAAAACTAACACCAAGGTCTCCATCTCTAGTGCATTAGAGGACATCCATTCCTGGAGTTAACAATAAGCAAAGGTTTCCCACATTAGATTTACTTGTGTTACCCAACTATCTGTCAACTAAACCAATTATAGTTGGCTAATATAATAATCTCTTGTGCTCAATGGGGATGAAGTATTTTCTATATGAGCGAAAAATGCATAGATTTAGGGCTTAACTCTAGGTTCGTGCCACACTATTTAACCTAATTCTAGGATTATGCCTGGTCTTGATCATGAGACCTTGTTTAAAAAAGAAATTGAAGTTGAAGAATGCATTAAATTGTTCCCTCCAACAAGCTAGGCTCAATTTCAGTTCCCTCCATGGTGGCTGAAATTTAGTTTTAAATGAATATGTGTTTATCTAGTCTAATTCTGTTCTAATTTGTCATCGAGCTCCAGTGTTTACTTAACTAATTCATGTCGAAGTAGACTGAAATTTATGCAAGTTTCAATTGCCTTTTGGAGATCTTTACTTAGCTAAAGTAAGGACTCTTAGCAATTGGGAATTACAAGCATATAGGTTGGCTATACCTAGCAATTTGTTGTTGCAGTGCCATTTTCACCCTACTTTACTAATCATTAATTCCTTAGTTTTTGAATGCTATCCAGTGTTTGTGATTCCATTCATGTGGCTTTACCTCATGATTGAACTTTTGTGTTGAGGTATCTTTATTTGTGGTTTGGGGAACTCCGGTCACTACCTCTTGGTCCAACAAATCTTGAGTGGGCACTTGGATTGCAACCCAATACTTGAGGTGTTGTAGGGTTTCCTTTGTTCCTTGAGATATTTGTGGTGCTTTACCTTAGGTTTTCTCTTTTGAGTGTGTTTTTGCTTAGATCCACACGTGAATGTGAGAAAAATCTCAACTCACTGAGAGCAGCATAGGGGGTAAGTCAACGAGTTGGGTGCAACTGTCACCACAACACTCGATTCTTCTGTTTATGCCAACTCCTAAATAGAGCCAAGAGAGGTAGACCCTAAGAAATCTAAGGATGGTCACTTTGGAAAAATGCTGTAGGAGTTAATGAAAACCAAGCAATTAATCTAGCATTATATCTGACAAGTAAATCAAATGCGCAATCACAAATCAAGTAATCAAAGCTTACAACATTTTTATAATAAAGATTAGTGCTTTATTCATTGGGCAAAAGATTGCAAAAAACTCGAAATAACTTGCAAGCTAAACTATGGATTAATTTACCAACAGAAAGGGAAAGTTATTTAACTACTAGAAAGCAAAAGCAGAGTCAAATCGTTAAGTCGTTGGAGTGAGGATTGGCTTGGTTGTTAAATGGAGGAACAAAAAGAAAATTGAGTCGTTGAATTGTGAACCTATTTGATGCAGGGGTCAACTGTTTGTTATTAGTGGATTATTAAAGCGAAAGGGGAGTTTCTGATATATACAAGGTACGTGGAAACGAGTCCGGGTTCAATGATGCCAAATATGGTGCTACATGAAGAGGGGTACTGGATTAGAGTTGTCGGGGATGTCCAATGTAGTACGCCAAATGAGGGTGTAGCTTGATGAGTCTCAACAAGTGTTCATTACTTAATATGGTCCCTCGACTGTCGAATTTCCCCATGAAGTGCAACTCCTGTGGATCTTCATTGACGCTGGAATGCGTCTCTAGGGAAGATTAATTTTAAGTTAAGTTAATGTGAAGTGATTAGAATGTTACTTTGGTAGGATTAATCACAATATTATAACATGCATGAATAAAGTAAGCAGAGTATACTAGCATGCGGTAGGGTCCTTTTTCCAGCTGAAAGTAGATATGATGTAACTACTACTCAAAGCAAATGTAAGTTACGCTAAGTTAAGCAAGAAAAGAAAAACATGCAAAAAGGAAACACACATGAAAATGACATGGGGGGTAGGGGGGATGTAGCCTTTAGAATGTCTATTGTTGGTCCTTATGGCCAACAATCAAGCTTACAAAGGAAGAGAAAGTGAAAGTAAGAGAGAGGTAGAGTAGATGTCTTGTTTGATAGGCGCCTTGCGGGGTTGATTGGTGGCTGATTCAGGCTGCCTTTGGACTGTGTGTTTGCTGTCCTAAATCTGCATGCAAAAGTTACGGAACAACGACAAAAATACTTTGGAATAGAGCTCTTTAATCTCTCCTGGATGGGGTTTTAACCTGCCAACAGGAGTCCTCAATGGAATCCTTTGAATAGTGAAGTTTGCTAGGGATCCCATTTACAAAAATGAAGTCTTTCATCAAGTCTTTGAAGTAGTCTAAAAGTTCCTCATGCTTATCCATTGAGGAACCCTGGGCATGTAGAAACCCTCCCAACAACCACTCAAGATACTCATGTCGAAAGATTTTAATGATCCTAGAGGATTCTTTTTCTATTGCGACATTAAAAGTCATAAATTCACTAAAGACATTTGATATTTTCTTAAGAAAATACACCCACATCTTCTTGGAAAAATCATCAAACGCAATAGAAATACTTGGCACTAGATGTTGAAGTTGTTCTCATCATATTGCATATAATAACATGGACCAACTCAAGCATCGCCTCACTTTACCAAGTTTTTCTTTCTTTAAATGTCAATCTATTTTGTTTACGTATTACGCACTTTGCACATATATCATCATTATGCTCGTGGATGTCTTGTAAGCCAATCACCATTCTACACTTTAATAGCAAGGAAAGATATTGAAAATTTAAATTTCCATATCTCTGATGATGAAGAGAACTATTTGTTTTTCCATTATTGATCATCAAAGCATATGATTTTTTGAAAATTTTGAGGGTGACTATATCTTTTTATTTTTATGAGGAGTTCCAATCCATAAACATGATATTCCTTTTCCTTTGGTGAGAGTCCCTTTCCTTGCCTTCCAAATCAACTATCCTTCTCTTTACTTTCCTTGCTTTGCCTAGATTGTGTTTGTTTTTTCCCTTGTCTTAGCATTGAAATCTTGCAAATTTTTCCTTTTTCTTGTTCTTTGGATCTTGATTGTCGTTCTGTCCTTTGCCTTCCATGGTATATTGAGGACAATTCTCCTTGGACAAAAAAAGGTGGATTTTTTTTGCTTTTGTGTGTTCCCCAGACTCAAAAAGCCTATGTACATTGTATTTTATGCTATTTTTGGCTTGTTGACGACCAGAGGTCTCATGTATTTCTCCACCCCCGAGTTGGTGCGTGTTTGGTTCCTACCTGTATTATATGTTATAGTACCTTAGGTTTGCCACATGAGGAAACCTTTTGAAACATTTAGGCATACAAAAGGATCCACCTGACAAAGTCGAAGGTACTTGCTTGGATGAACCAACTAGACGATAGCACATATGTAGGATATGTAACTAGGGAAGTTGACTCAATGAGCTAAGAGGTTTGTAGGGTGACACATGGCAAGCATTGATTGTGCCATGACATCATGATAATGTCAACATTTGCATTAGGTCTAATTGTATCGTGAGGAGCAAGGTGCTCTACAACTCAGTATGGGGGAGATGTTGGCACGTAAGGTAACATAATGTTACATTACCAAAAAAAAGAGTAACTAAAAAAAATCATGTTGGCTCATAAAATATTTCTTTTTGAAAAGTAATTAAAAAAATCCATGTCAACTCATAAAATAAAAAATTATGAAAATCCATCAAAAAAATTAATGTCCATTTATAAAATAAAAAATTAAAACTTAAACGGAGATGGATCAAGTAAGAGAGGGATCACATTTCTTGAGTTTAAGATTAAAAAAAAAATACACCTTGAGAAATTGGTTCTGTCTTGGTGCTTGATAGATCCGGTTTTAAGATGGATCTATGCTGGTAGGTTCACCAATCATGTTTTGCCATGTGGTTGTGTGACATTAGTGGGATACATGTCGATTTTGAAGAGATAACATTTTAGGATCTTGCCTTGTAGGAGAATCCAACTAGGTGATGTAAGCTTCCCAGGTTTTCGATTAAAATTTCTCACAATTGCAGTTCAGACTCGAATGGGGTTTGATATGTATTTCTTAAGTTTTTGGGTCTGCGGATGATTGGAAGAATTTATTGCTTTAGCCTACTTCCCCAGTTTGCCGTTAAAACTTAAATGTCTGATTGAGTCCCACTGTATAACATTTGGGGTTCATTGACAATGGGATGTTTGAATCTCATTACCTCATCCTACTTCCGAACGCCAACCATCCCACTAAATTAAGTTATATAATGTTTTGGATCTGCAGACCATTGGGAAGTTCAAGGTTTATCACTTGGTTGCACTTTGGACATCAACAGTTGGACTGAGTAACGATTAATAAGGTTTCAGGTTCATGGATATGTGGAACTTTGAAGGAAGAAAGTATTTCAAAGATCCTTGCACTCTGCTTGGAATTGATGACATCATAAGTTGTTGGGCAAGAGAGACATGGACCAATGGGAATGTGTGATGTCACAGGGTGACATCAGCATGGTTGAAGTGATTGGAGCATTGGTGCACAATTGAATGCTGAGATGGATAGGTGACAGTGTTAGGGATGCCATGTGACACACACTTGGATGGAGTGGTTGCTTGTGTTCACTTCTTGTTTGGACGTCAGACATTCAACTAAGCCATTTTTGGTAAACATCTGGGTCTGGGCACTATAGGATGGGAAAAGTACTCTGAAACATCAGTCTCAAATGTTACACATCTGCCTCTGCAAAAATTATAAGATTTTGGATCCACAGATGTGGGGAGCTACACCTTATCTACGGCTCCTTCATCTAAGCATCAATAGTCCGTTTAGGTTCTAGAACATATGTGTTGTTACCTCCTAGTCTTGCACTCAAAGATATTCAAAATCCCAAAACCAAGTGCAACCCTAGAGGCACTTAGGAAGGTTGCCTACTGTCACCATGACAACTCTTCATCTCACTCTAGGTGCACAAAGGGGGATTCTGTATAAAAGATTGTTTAAGATTCACTTTAGAAATAAATAGGATTGTGGATTGCCAATACCTGTCCCATCCAATGGGTATTGGACTCTGGAGTCAAGGTGAACAATCAAGATGATTCAAATGGTATGGAAGAGGGCTTATTTAGGCTGCTACAAACATGCTCAAACTAACTGTATGGATTTAGGTTGTTACAGACATGCTCGAGCCAACCATTTTAGAGTGTTAGACTGTTGCCTGCACAGTTTGCACTGCAGTATGTGTAGTGCGTGCCTAAGTTTTTTTCTTGATTGCATAATGCATTCATGTGAAAGGTGAATCTTTGACAGGCATGAATTTAGGCATTGTGCAAATGTGAAAGACCTCTTTTTGGGTTAGCTTTATGTTATTTAGTTTTTGTTGATTGTGGTTGGGAGCTTATTCCAAATACATTTGCCATGAGTATTAACTTTTTAATTTTTTTCCAGGTCAACTCAATTCATCCCCTGGAATAGAAAATTTATCTTGCCAACAAATTGGAGGAAAGATTTTTTTTTCAAATTTGGGTCCTCTAAAAGACAATGAAAGAAGAGATCTAAACTGTGCTGTTAAGGAATTCTTGCTTTCTGCAGGCTACAAACTTACTGCAATGACTTTCTATGAAGAGGTAAATGCTTTACATAATAGACACTGTGTATACAAGGTATTAAGTTCAGGTTATCATAGTTTCAAGTGTTGCTATATCTTCATAAAACAAATACTTTGCTAATCAGGAGTCATTAAGAAGATTGCAATGCAGAATCATACAAGATTATTGTTTTTTGCTTGTGGTGTGACGTGCTAGAATAACTCTGCATAATCATTCGACCAAGAATATTTCAACAGTTGTAAGATGTGAAGACCCTTGAGAGTCAAAAGTTGTGCATACAAATTTTGTTTTTACAATTATTTGATGTTGAAATTTGATTATCACTTGGCTTTCCAGCTTGATGCAAACCAACAACCCTTGCAGCCCATGTGGCTACAATAGCCTTTACTGGCAACCTTATTTTTATTTTATATCTTTTTAATCATTATGTGTCAGTACATTTTAGTAATTTTAATTACATGATGACAATTCATACGCTGATATTCAAATAGTAGTTGTAAACATTGTAACATAAGATTTTTTTTGGTTTGTTTAGAAGTTGCTTTTAGAAGCATGCTCTGAGGTCTAGGGATGCATTAAATAACATGATAACATAGTCTTCCTTCAAATCAGGTACCAGATCTGAGGGGTATCTATTCTGCCAAATTTGTCCAGTATTTGCACCCAGGGTTATCTCTTTTAACATGCCATTCGGCTGCGGAAATCAGAATGGTAATGGAATTATGGAACCCTGGTGGACAATTTAACAATCCATCAAACTCACTAGTGAACTGTTATCACCCGGAAATTTCCATTCTACAAAAACGAAAGTGGATTCCAGGTAACTATAGGAAATAGGCCACTATTGCCTCTTGCTTTGAAGTTAGTGTGTGCTAACTTGAGGGAAGGGAGGGGAGAGGCGGAGGGCGAGGGGTTGATTTATGGTGTCAACTGCAAAATCAACACTAATAAGTGTTGAATTTTTAGCATTATCATAACTTGGGGGAGGGGAGGGGAGGGCGAGGGGTTGTCTTTCAGTGATTTATGGTGTCAACTGCAAAATCAACACTAATAAGTGTTGAATTTTTAGCGTTATCATAAACTTAAAAAATTTGCAGATCTACTTAAACAAATCAGCAGTGCAGTATAAACACATTAATCACATCAGCACACATGGACACAAGATTTTTCACTGGGGAAACCTTCAAAGGACAAAAACCCCAAAAGCATTAATAGTTCATCTCGTAAATGAGATGACCCAGAAAAATTCTTCAAAAAGTTTCTCAATTCCAGATCTGGAATTTACCAGTCACAATGAAAATTATCAGTAAAAACTCAGACTGATAAATTAAACCACAATTTCCAGAAATTACAATTTTTTCCCAAATTCGGGCTTCTTCAGAAAACTGAAGTTTTTCTCTCTCCTGCATAAAAAATATCAGACTGCCCGAAAATACTAAACTGCCCGAAAATGTACTTTCCTGTCTGCTGCCCATACCTTCCTGTCTGCTGCCCGTTTCTCTCTCCTGCCTGCTGTCTTGTTTGGGCAGATCTCTGCTGCCCAAGGGTTGGAAGCCTGCCAAGACCCTCACGGGTAGCAGCCCGTGGGCTGAAAGAAGGAGGCTGAGCCCAATATCAACTACCCGGGGAATAGAGGCAGCCCAAAAAAGAAAGAACAGAGCTGCCCCCAAAAACAGATGCCCAAAAATCAGAGCTGCCCGGATCTGCGTGAGGTGCTCGGATCTTGCTGAGGCTGCCCAGAGAGAAAGAAAAGGCTGTCCAGTTGCCCAAAAATGGAAAAAGCTGCCCACAAAAAATATCTCAGCTGCCCGGAAAAATGAAGAAGGCTGCCCAGAAAATGGAATGCTGAAGATGGCTGTGGAAAAATGCTGAAGATGGGCTTTGCTGATAAAACCCTAGTTGAGGGTTTGAACATAAGATAGTCTTCCTCACCTGTGAGAGCAAAAGTGTGTGTATCAAATGAGAAGGCTTGATCTTCTTTTATAGCTTTTGTTCACCTGTAGGTGGACACGATTTGAAAAAATGAAAATAATAATATTTTTATTCTTTTCCTAATTTCACTTTCACTTTTACCAAAAATGGTACTTTTATTTTTCCTTTGATTTTTACCAAAAGACATTATTTAATTTTAAGTCTTTATTTAAATTGACTTTTGACTTTGACCTTTTTCCAAGTGCCCTTGTGGTCATTCCTGTGGCACCTTTTTGATTTCAAAAGTACATCATCATAAACCAAGAGAGTTATTAATGCTTTTACCTCACACACTGTGTCACACATAGATCTAGTACTAGGGTAGCTTAACCAAGGGTAGCTAATCCTTGGAGAAGCACACCAAGCCTATAGATCAAGGGTCAAAGTGCCACACACATGCCCAAACCCAGTCTAGGGCTTACAGTGTCTTCATTCTCCAAGAGAATGGCTACTCAGACTAAGCTGAGTCTACCAGTCCCAGATTGGTCTACATTGTGGTCCCGGACCAGATGTCTACTTACAACACAAGGTTGAGTCTACCCAGGGCAGATCTGGGTCTATATCATGGTCCCAGACCAGATATCTACCATTCAACAGAATGGTCACTCAACACTGGGTTGAGTCTTCACCGTGGTCCCGAACCAGGTGGTCCCATTCTCCGAAGAGAAGGGCTCTCGATGCTGCTCAAAAAAATCAACACTCCCTCTCAACGAGAGAGGCATTCTCTGCCATACCAAGCTTGTCACGAAAGTACATGAACTTTGATGCTATCAGAGGCTTTGTCAAGATATCTGCAATCTATTCATCTGTACGAATGTACTGCAACTTCAGAGCACCTCTCTGCACTAGGTCTCTGATGAAATGATACCTCATTTCAATATGTTTCAATCTGTCATGGAACACTGGATTCTCTGAAAGCTTTATGCAACTCTGATTATCGCAATGGATGATCGTTGAGTCAAGCTTTCCCTCGAACAGATCAGATAACAACTTTCTGAGCCAAACTGCTTCCTTGCAGGCATCGCTTGCAGCAATATACTTTGCCTCAGCTGTACTCTGAGCTATGAACCCTGCTTCCTGCTGGACTAAGAGATCATTGCTGATCCCATACTGAAGCAATAACCAGAGGTACTTTTCCGGTCAACTCCGTTGCCAGCCCAATCTGAATCTGAGTATCCACATAACAACACTCCACTGTTGGAAGTATACCTGAGCCCATATGTGATAGTACCTTGCACATACTTGAGTACATGTTTAGCAGCTACCAAGTGTATGTGCTTCAGATCTGACATGAATTGACTCAGTACATTCATTGTGTAGCAGATGTCTGGTCTCATATGCATGAGATACATCAGGGAACCAATGAGCTGTCTGTATAGAGTAGAGTCCACACTCTGTGAACTAGAGGCTGAATCCCGCAACTTTGTCAAGTTGGTAGTCATTGGTACGCTCATGGACTTGCAGTCCTGCATCCCAAATCTCTGCAAGATATCTACTGCATACTTTCCTTGCGTCAAGAGATCTCACCTGGCTTTTGCCAGACTTCTAAGCCAAGGAAGTAATGCATCAATCCGAGATCTTTCATCTCGAATTCAGAGGTAAGCTCCCTCTTACACTGGTCTATCAACTGTTCCTCACCTGTAAGAAACAAGTCATCTACATATAGAACAAGTATCAAGACATGATTATGAACAACTTTAAAGTACAAGTTAGAATCAACTGTACTTTTGGAAAACCCCAAACTATGGAGAAATCCATCCATCCTGGCATACTAGATTCTCGGAGCCTCTTTTAGCCCATACAAGGCTTTCTTCAGTTTACATACATGGGTCTTCTTCCCATGAGTAACAAAGCCTTCAGGTTGTTCAATATAAACTTCTTCCTCATTCTTACCATTGAGAAAGGCTGTCTTTACATCCATCTGATGTAGCTTCCATCCGAAAACTGCAGCAAGTGAAATGATGGTTCTGATGGTAGTGTACCTGGCAGCAGGTGCAAATGTCTCGTCATAGTCAATGCCTTCTTTCTGAGTGAAGCCACAAGCTACGAATTTGGATTTATACTTCTCCACACTGCCATCTGCAGCATGCTTGATCTTATAAAGCCATTTGGAAGCCACTACTGACTTTCCTGCAGGTCTGGGAACAACTTCCCAAACATCATTCTTCATGATTGACTTATACTCTTCAATCACTGCATCAATCCATACCTGCTTACTTGTTGCATATTCGTATGGTGAAGGTTCTGAATTGATAAGCTGACTCATAAGATCGGAGTACTTCTGTGGTCTTATGCTTTTTCTGAAAGTCCGTGGAGGAGCTTTATGCTTCTCGGCTTCTTGTACTGTCTCTTGGTACCAAGTAGGTCTCCTTTTGGAAGGAGGAACTTCAAGTAGTTTTTCCAGTGGACTTTCAATGTTCTCAGGAACATCTGGAATTTGATCATCAAATTCCTCTTCCTCCCTTTGAATTTCTAAATCTGGAAACTCAAGTGGGCAACTGTATCTTCCGATGAAAGCTCTAGTGTTTTACCAAACACCGCTTCCTCATGGAAGATCACATCTTTGCTGACCTCAATGTGCCTCTGTTCAGGTTTATATACTCGATAAGCCTTCGAACAATCACTGTACCCAACAAATATACCATTCTTACCGGAGGGCTCTAGATTAGCCCTCTTTTCTTTCGGCACATGAACATACACAGGATTACTGAATATCCTCATGTGATCAACTGCAGGTTTCTTCTTGGTAAAGACTTCTTCAGCAGTCTTTTCACTCAAGATAGCATGTGGGCTTTTGTTTTGAATGTATACTGCAGTTCCGGTAGCTTCAGCCCATAAAGACAAAGGAAGATCTAGATCAGTGATCACGGCTTTAGTAGCCTCACAGATTGTTCTATTCTTCCTTTTTGCAACCCCATTTTACTGGGGGTTGTAAGGCACTGTCAACTCTTTCTTGATTCCTGCTTCTTGACAAAAATCATCAGACTCATTAGATTCATACTCACCTCCGTTATTTGATCTCAAGATACGGATGTGCCTGCCAGTCTGATTTTCAATCAGTGTCTTCAACTCTTTGAACCTGTCAAAGGTTTCACTCTTGGACTTAAGGAAGTAAATCCAAGACTTCTGAGAGTAGTCATCAATAAACAAGACATAATATAAACACCCACTCAAGGAGGGTGAAGACATGGGCCCACAGATGTCAGAATAAATCAAATCCAAAATACCTTTAGATCTACTCTTGCTTTTGGGAAAGGATTTCTTAGTGTTCTTACCTAGAGCACATCCTTTACAGATTCCTTCATGTTTTGTAGAAACTTCTGGCATGCCTGTGACCATCTTCTGCAATTCTGGGAGAGCTGTGTAATGAAGGTGTCCAAACCTTCTATGCCAAAGTTCACAAGGATCAACTGAGTGATGTACCAAAGCATGAGTGGAGACTTTGGAGGCCTTGTAAAGATCTCCCTCTCGAACCCCAATCTGTACTGTAGAGTCTAGATCTGTGTCTTTTGCCCATAAAAAGACCTTCTTGTCCATAAAGAGGACTCTGTGGCCCTTGTCTTCTAAACCAGCAACAGATAAAAGATTCTTCTTTAAACCAGGAACATAAAGAATATCATCAATATGAAGAACCGTACCTAAGTCAAGTTGAAGTGAAGTTGAGCCAATTCCTTCAATCTTGTAAGTGGAGTCATCTCTAAGTTCTACCTTAGTGGTGAACTTCTTCTTTCTGTAAATGGTAAGGGTACCACGGTTACCTGTCATGTGCCTGGAGGCACCACTGTCCACCAACCAAGAAGTGAAGCAAGTTGAGAAAGAACCAGTTAGAGCAGAAACCAAATAGTACTCTCTTCTAGGCTCATCAGTTTTATTAGCCTTGATTTTCTTCTTCTTCTTTGGTTCTTCATCTTCTTCTTCCTCTACTTCTGCAGGAGATGCTTGAAACCTTCTCTTGGGTATCTTCTTGTTTTGCCTGCAGTCTCTAGCATAATGTCCAAATTTGTGACAAGTATAACATTCAATCTTAGACATGTTAGAAAACTTACCTTGAGGTTTCTACCCTTTCTTTTGATGAGGGAAAGGTTTTTTGAACCTTTTGGTCTTTGCTGCAAGTGCAAGGTTATCCTGCTTGATTACCTTGTCAGTGTTCCTTGCTTCTTCTTGTATGCAATCATGCCAAAGCATTTCAAAGGTTGGCTGATTTTCTCGTCCATAGACGGATGCCATGAAGGTTTCCCAAGAGCTTGGGAGACCATCAACCACTGTTTGTACAAGATCATCATCATCAACAATAACACCAATAGCAAGGAGTTGATCTCTTACTTGTTTGATCTTGGTGAAGAAGGAACCAACACTTTCATCTTTGTTCAGCTTCAAAGTTCGTAGCCTCTTCTTCAAGACTCTCTTTTGACTGGGAGCCTTTTTTTCATAGAGGTTTACCAATGTATCATAGCATTCTTTAGCAGTCTTCAAGGATGTGATGTCAGGCATCAATTCTTCTTTGATAGAATCATAAATAACTCTTCTAGCCTTACCTTGCTTCCTCTTGTAGGCAAGCCTACCAGCATTTGTAGTTGGCTCTTCTGTGACATTAAGACCAATGTCATCCAAGTCATTCTCATCAAGAATGGCTGTCAACCTGGCCTTCCAGGAATTGAAGTTTGCTGAATCATAGAGCTTCTCTTCCGGTTTGAATCCAACGGTAGCCATCTCTGTCACTTATCTAAATGTTAGATCTGCAAATATGATTCCAAGATCTAGTGAGAAACAACAGCAGTGTCCCTTTACTGTGTTTTCACATGCTAAGCTCTGATACCATGTTGAATTTTTAGCATTATCATAAACTTAAAAAATTTGCAGATCTACTTAAACAAATCAGCAGTGCCGTATAAACGCATTAATCACATCAGCACACATGGACACAAGATTTTTCACTGGGGAAACCTTCAAAGGACAAAAACCCCAAAAGCATTAATAGCTCATCTTCTTCAAAAAGTTTCTCAATTCCAGATCTGGAATTTACTAGTCACAATGAAAATTATCAGTAAAATTAAGACTGATAATTTAACCACAATTTCCAGAAATTGCAATTTTTTCCCAAATTAGGGCTTAAGAAAACTTAAGTTTTTCTCTCTCTTGCATTAAAAATATCAAACTGTTTGAAAGATAGCAGATTGCCCAAAAATACTAAACTGCCTGAAAATGTACTTTCCTGTCTGCTGCCTGTTTCTCTCTCCTGCTCACTGTCTTGTTTGGGAAGATCTCTGTTGCCCGAGGGTTGGAAGCCTGCCAAGACCCTCACGGGTAGCAGCCCGTGGGCTGAAAGAAGGAGGTCGAGCCCAATATAGACTGCCGGAGAATAGAGGCAGCCCAAAAAAGAAAGAACAGAGCTGCCCCCAAAAACGGCTGCCCAAAAATCAGAGCTGCTCGGATCTGCGTGAGGTGCCCAGATCTTGCTGAGGCTGCCCGGAGAGAAAGAAGAGGCTGTCTAGTGGCCCAAAAATGGAAAAAGCTGCCCACAAAAAATATCTCAGCTGCCCGGAAAAATGAAGAAGGCTGCCCAGAAAATAGAATGCTGAAGATGGCTGTGCAAAAATGCTGAAGTGGACTTTGCTGATAAAACCCTAGCTGAGGGTTTGAACATAAGATACTCTTCCTCACCTGTGAGAGCAAAAGTGTGTGTATCAAATGAGAAGGCTTGATCTTCTTTTATAGCTTTTATTCAGCAGTAGGTGGACAAGATTTGAAAAAATAAAAATAATAATATTTTTATTCTTTTCCTAATTTCACTTTCACTTTTACCAAAAAGGGTACTTTTATTTTTCCTTTGACGTTTACCAAAAGTCCTTATTTAATTTTATTTCCACCTGTTGTAATGTCCCGGTTTTGACCCCGTTACATTAGATGTATATGATGTATAAATTGTAAATGATCAGGGTGTGGAGCTAAAGGCCAAGGCCCCACCATTGATCGATTATGTTATGTTTTGGATTTGAATTGTCACCGATGGTATATCGGGGCATGCGGCATATATTATGATGGTCATCCTGTAAATATGCATCTATAATTAAAAATGAACCCGACCAGCTACGATCGCGGCAACTAAAATGAGAAAGGGGCATGATTTTCACAAGGATAAGGATGTGGGGAAATTTGTCAAACCTTGACCAATGAGAGAAAAATACCCATGTGTCTTCTTCCCTTGCTTTTATTTCCAACCACTTTCATTGAAGAATTACTGCTGGTGGTTGAGGCAGTTAATTGCTTTGGGAGTGGGGTGGCAGGACTGTCAGTCCTCACCCACACGCACACTCCACCATGGTTGACTTCACGATGGCAGGAAAAACCTTCATGGACACTCTACCCACGATTTTGCTGTTCATCCCCTCACGCAGACACTTCTTCCTCTTCACGAGTTGCTAAACACCCACGCACTGCAATTTCGCGTCCTCCTGGTAGCTGTTCACCTTCACGCAGGAGTGGAATTCTCGTTTGCTCTCTCACGCACAGAACCTTTTGGGTTTTACCCACGTAGCTTCTTCCCCTGCGGATTCGCGGATGATGTGGTTTTATCCACTCCCCACCGGCTGATTGTGGGTTCTGCATTGTTGCTCACGCTCACCCACAGGCTGGGAGACTGTAATTTCTTACCCAGCGTAGTCTGTATATGTTTTCTTGGTGATCTCGTTGCCCAGGACGGGCTGTGTTTTCCCATGATGTTGGCTGTGGTTGTTGTGGTCTTCCTTGCATGTTGGGGACTGTTGTAAATTCGCCTGAGAGTCATTTTGGCCATGATAGGGCCAAGAATGACTCTGAATTCGTTTTCCCTGTTTAAGCTGTGACAACTGACTTAATTGCTTGAGTGCAATGGTTGGTCTTCGGACGGTGAGAGGAGCAGGGATGTTGGCTTAGATTTGCTTGATAAACCTGGTGGCTGGAAACCACACAGACAGAGCTAGAGGGCTGGTCTTCTTCTCCATCACCCCTGAATAGCACTGGAAGGGAATGCAGGGCCTGAGGGACTGTGTAGCAGAGAAGGGACTGATTCCTTGTGTTGGGTGTGTTTGGGTGTCTTAGAGGTCAGGCTAGTTTTGGTGTAGGTGTTCTTGGCTCTGTAATGAGCTCACCAGCTTAGCAATTTGCCTTCCCCAGCTCCTTAGTGGCCTGATAAACCCAACTGTGTTGGCTTGGCTGTGTTTTGTGTATCCTTGGCTATGTGTAAGCCTGCTTGTTCCCTTATTCCTTGGAGAATCATGCCCAGCTCGGGGGTGGCACCGTTGCTGAGAGATTAAGGAGCACGCTGGCCTATGGTTGGGTGGAACGTTGCAGCGACGTAGTTGGTTGCGGATCAAGTTACTCATAAGATAAGTGCTCTTGTCCAATTATACTTCTGCAACCTTAATTTCTATTAATGAAATGATGAACATGTTGAATGCATCCATGACTGAATGCTGTTGGTTTCCGCTGTGTATGATGAATGCTTGTTTGAATGTATGTTGTTTCCGCTGTGTCTGATAGATGGTTGCATAAGTGCATGTTTTATTTCAACACATTTTCCTTAAGTATTCTGTTTCAGCAAATTTTGGGTATGCATATGTTCATGGAGCTCTTAGCCTGGGTGTTGGAAGCTTGTAGTCGCGTCCTCCTCGCCGGTTGGAGGCATGGGGACGTGACACCTATGGTCCTTTTCCTGTGGTACAAAAGTCTTTATTTAAATTGACTTTTGACTTTGACCTTTTTCCAAGTGCCTCTGTGGTCATTACTTGTGGTACCTTTTTGATTTCAAAAGTACATCATCATAAACCAAGAGAGTTATTAATGCTTTTACCTTGCACACTGTGTGACACCTAGATCTGGTACTAGGGTAACTTAACCAAGGCTAATCCTTGTAGAAGCACACCAAGCCCATAGATCAAGGGTCAAAGTGCCACACACATGCCCAGACCCAGTCTAGGGCTTATAGTGTCTTTATTCTCCAAGAGAATGGCTACTCAAACTACGCTGAGTCTACCAGTCCCAGACTGGTCTACATCGTGGTCCCCGACCAGTTGTCTACTCAACACAAGGTTGAGTCTACCCAGGGCAGATTTGGGTCTATATCATGGTCTCAGACCAGATATCTACCATTCAACAGAATGGTCACTCAACACTGGGTTGAGTCTTCACTGTGGTCTCGGACCAGGTGGTCCCATTCTCCGAAGAGAAGGGCTCTTGAAGCTGCTCAGAAAAATCAACAATAAGTAGTACCTCAAATTGAATGCTGCCATTCTGTTTAAATTCTGTGTGTAAATTGTGCAGACAACAAGCATAAATCCTCTAAATTGCTTGACACAGAAAACAATGCAGAGTAATAGCAAAATAAAGCTGGTCAAGCAAACCAATGCAAAGCTATGTTGAAAACTATTAATTACTTTGTAAAACAGAGATGAACAACACGCCGTTCTTTCCTTTTTTTTTAATGCAGGAAATTACTAATTAAATGCTGTTTTTATATTTTAGATGTTTTGCTATGCACACAAATCTGGAAGTAGGTGTATCTTCTTTATCTTTATCTTTCTGCAATAAACATAAAAAATCAACAAGTTAAGCTTGCTGTTTTCTGACAAATGCCTAAGAATGCACAGAAATTGAGTAAAATTGATTAAGATTGTTTTGAATGATTAAACATTAAAGTAACCAAGTAAATTGACTGGTGCCTTGTATGGAGTGGAATAGAAAAGAGTTCAAAAGTATGGTGAATTCCTTTTAGGGAATGATAAAGAAACCACATGTTTAAGGAAGCAATGCCAAACTCTATTTAATGAAGTAAACCAATTGAGGAGAAAGGACATCTAGTCCCAAGTTTGACAAAGAAACATTTACTGATTTAATCGAATCAGCATTACTTGCCAAAGACAATGTACCAACTGTAGACAGGGAAACTCTCACAAATGCAATCAAAGTGTAACACTATGTATTGCTGCCAGCGAAATCTTTTCTATAGTAAAAAAATCAATATTCCATTAATTGGCAAGTTGACAACTACATTTTCTGATGCAATTGAAGATTTATTCATCGCCACTGATTGGGTTATCCAATCTCAAAATTGTTGACACCCTCGTGCTTGATTGCCGTATATCAAAATGAATTTAAATTGGTAGACCCTATTGTCACCCTAATCACAGAAGTCATTGCATGCAATAATCAGTACACCAGCATCACTCGAAACAAAGCTCAGTCCGCATTCTTAAATATTGGGATGCCAACTCGACTTCTTTCCAAAGCTAAATTGAGAATCACAGTTGGAGGAGTCCTAATCAATTGTCTCATCATATAATTCTATAAACAATTAACTGAGGGTGGATCACCCTTCGTAGTGTGACAATATTGTTAAATATTTGGAAGTCTCATTGTCTTGTTTCCTTAGCCAACACAACATCAAGAGTAACAAAAGAAGTATGAGAGGGAACGAAGATGTGGCTTCTCCTAACCATGCTTTGAGGACAAAGTATCCTTTAAGGGGGGAGACATGATGTACATAATAATAACATCGAGAGTAACGAAAGAAGTATGAGAGGGAACGGAGACGTGGCTTCTCCTAACCACGCTTTGAGGACAGACAAACTTACAAAGTATCCTTTAAGGGGGAAGACATGTGATGTACATAATAATACATTGCATAAGAATGATACATACACATTAGTGATACTTATAATTTTAAGGCCCAAGGGTCATAACCCTTTAACCTTGTGATCAATCACTAAGTGTTTAGATTGTCATGAGAGCTCTTGTAACATCATCATTCAATGCATATTAAATATATTTATTCTATATGGATTTCTTTCTTTTGTCTTATTTAAATAGAGATGTTTTCAAAACCAAAGTGTAACAACTTCTTCCACCTTCAGAAGCTCCAGGAGAGGTATCCTCTTTGATACCAAGTAGGATTTCATATGGATGCATACATAGGAGAATAATACGAACACATAAATGTGGAGGGAACAATAAATGCCACATATATTAATGATGCTCAGCAAGTGCATCTATTGGAGCTCAAGGTAGGCAACCCAACATTTGATATACCACACTTTCATTTAGTCATCTTTCAAGACTCGAGAGTCAATACATCATTATATATCACCTTAATTTGGTTATGGTGGTTTAATCACCATCCCCTAGCCTCAACATTATAATATTATAGTGGCCATATGTCACTAATAAAGTGACATTATAGTTTATGCTTTCATGTTATTAACAGATACGTAATGGAGCCATAATGCAATCCCACTGTTTACCCCTCCTTATATAAGCATGGTGAGCTAGTATGCTTTGATCTTATGAGAATCTACATCTTTACTAAAAATGCCAATTTGGGTGGAAATCTGGATTCTGTACAGCCTTCTCGCTCTACTAGTTGTGAATTCTTCCAATTGGAACAGATTAATTGCCCCATGAAAAGTTGCATGGCATTGCCATCTCTAAAAAATATGAATTTTTGTCTGAGTTTGTGGTTTTGCTACTATTTAAGTTTAAATTTCACGTTTGAATTTTCTTCTGAGGATATGATCTTCAGATCTACTTTTTCATGTAAAATTTATGATCATGTTAACATATGTTACAGGTTACAGATCAGAATCTTGATGTTTGGCAGAATAAGGCAGCATGTGTACCAGATGCATTACGGCGGTACTACCTTCAATATCTGTCATCTACAGTGGAGGCGGCAGAGGTAATTGTGCTGTTGAATGGATCATTTCTTTTTCAATAATGTGTTGTATAGGTAATGCATTATGAGCCCATCCACATTTGTGTAGTTTGGCAACATCACTTTACGAGGTTTTAGGGTCTCCAGATCTTCATCTCACAGGCAATATACTGATGTTGAAATGAAACACATAATTTTTCGTGCCATCCATAATGAGATTGTCAGTTGTAATGTGCTTGTTGGTGTGCAATACAAGACACTAATACATACATATGCATGTGTTCATATACGTAAAATATATATGCACAGATGTAGGTATATCTTGTGTAGATAGATTACATTTACGCTGATGTATGTGAAGTTCTTAGTTGGAATCTGACTTCTTAGAGTTCGTCTACCCTAAGAACTTTCTGGTGGAGAGAGATGATTCAGGGAAGAACAACAGTTATCGAATTCTCCAAATTTTTATACACGAGATGTGAGGCTGCATTGATGGGCCAGCTCCTGACATAACTGTACAACGAGTTACTAATAGGGTTTTCATACATTGAGAAACATTTATGTTTTCTAAGACTTAGATTCAATGCTATCTTATTACTAACATCAGATGCTATTACATAAATGTCCGTATCTATCTATCTATCTATCTATTCATTGGATTGCTATCTGCCTATGCTGCTGCTGCACACAGGCCAAATATATACAAAGTACTTTTTTGAGTGTTACACTGTATGGGAATGTTTTAAATACTTTGCCACTGCGTGGGTATTTTGTAAAATACCACTAATCACTTACTGACTAGAATGTCCCACATTGTATGTCCCTTCTCGTTTTTAGGTCAATATTTTAGGAGATGTTTTCTTAGGTTATTTGACCTGGCATTAAGGTCATTAAATATTGGCTTTCCTGTATGTGGTTTCATAAAATCTGTCAACTGTTTGATATTAGACCATGCATTTGAGAATATCTGTGGTATTGCAATTTTGGGGATATTTATATACTCCAAAATATGGTATTTCCACATATACTTTCTAACTTCAATTCTCCTTATAATCGCTTAGTTGAGCAGAGAACTCAAAATAGTGACTTGTAAGTTTTGATACCATATTCATTATCTTGCAGTGCTTGTGTCTTTCTCTGTGTATTCTAATTCTTTCCTATTTTGCCTTGTCTTCTTTTTTTTTCCTATTTTTCTTGTGGGAAACACTTCAAAAAAGCTCATTCTTTTAAAATGTCCTGGGAAAAGACTTGGGTCATTTCCTGAATTTCCTGTCTGTTTCCTGGCCATTTCATGGTGTCTGTGCTGTTTCCCTCTTTTATGTTCAGTTTTTTCATGGGTGCGAATGGTACCAACCAGTAAAGGAAAAAAAGATCATTCCCCAACCCTAAATACATACCCCACATTTTTCGTTAAACACAATGTTTTCTTAAGCAATAAACCTGTTTCACCTCCATGTTGTTTAAACTTTAATGTTTCCTTTCATTGTTTGAGCAGGTTTTTGGAGATGCGTGGACTTCTAATTGTGTTAGAAGAATTATATATATAATGTAGTGATCCTGAAATTCCTTTCCATTTCCCCATTTCAGGTAACTTAGCTTTCCTTAAGTATATCATATGGTGTCAAGGATTTGGGGGCCTATTAGTGGGATTGAGTGGTTTTCACTCTCCCCACCAGGGATCAAACCCCATTGAGACATTGGCCCATTGTGATAAGGCTCGAAGGGTAGGCGATCCCTGGGATAGAGGCTCAGCTTGGTGGGCTTCAGTACGTCTCGGCCCCTTCTGAGTCATAAGTTATTGGTATATCTGGCTTATGGACCGTTGGATATTCTCTTGGGGTTATAGTGGCAGCCACCGGATTTGAACTTGGGCCTAGCCCAGGTAATCCGGACAAGTTACCGATTTCCCATGGTTAAAAAAAGTATATCACATGGTGGCTGACTGTCCATTGTGTAGGAAATTAGGGTGCACATATATATTTAGTATTCACACACACAATGATTGATAGAGAAAATAAACATAATGCTTTATTATGAATATTGTAGCAATAAATCTGTCACTCTCACATAGTTCATCATACATAAATGATTTATAGCAGCCCTAGTTGGTTAGGTAGTTAAATCACCTACCTCAAGCCTCAACATTTATCATTACAATGGTCACATATTCAACATATAATATGACAAAGTGTTATTGGCTGTTAGACATCATTTATTGAGTGTTACAACCTAATACCCCATTAACATGAAATGACATTTAAAAAAATTCTTACCTAGGTCCTAGACATTACTCCCCTCAATAAAACAATTACAACTCAAGAATTTTACAACTACTGATAATGTGAAGACGACATATGGGTCAACTCCCATTCATTGGGTAACTGAGGTAACCAATTGTAATGTTTGTTGGTTCTCTAGAAGAGCCATATGAGTACAACTTTTTTTTCCAAGGAAAAACTCGTGGGGAAACCCAAGGGATGCTTCCCACATTCCTGGATGGCATCCCTAATAAACCTGTCTTCATAGATTAGTGTGCCTCATCCATGGGGGATTGGAACCAAACACTTGTTGGCACAGAACTAGCCAAATCCCAACAACATTGGTGACAACCGATTGAGCTTACCCCTTGGGTTACTTGGGTTTGTGACTTAGCTTCAATTCAATAGCAATTACAACTCATCAACAACTGCATCCCTTTCTCCTCCAGTACTTGTTATGGGTGCTCCTTCAAGTTGCCATCACCTTCATTTCATGTCCAATGTAGAAATCAGCTAGACAACCGTTCATATTGAACATTACTCTACATAGAGACTTCAATCAACCATGCCTTTTATCTTTGCAATTTAATTTATCCTAATTTTTTGACTTCTAGGGTAAACTCTCTATGTGATCTCAATAGTTTCATAAAGATATTCATTGCCCACACATCACTTTGAGTTGGTTAAATCAATCAGTAAGAACTTGTACAATTTCAACTTTTTTGTGATCAAATTATACAATTTCCATTCTATTTTTTTTAAGCTAGTAATTATATTATATGGTACACAAATTTACAAAAACTAACACTAAGAGGCCTTGGGAATTCAGAACAAAGAAGTTGCTTGGTCCACAGTGCAAAGAGAGAGGTTGTACTTTCCTCAGATCCACATTGGCTAACATAATTGAGAAAGTCTAAATACACCATTTATGCACAGTTACTATTAAACTATACTGATGAAATTGACTCTCTACGTGCCTAGAACGTCTTCTATCAAAATGACAGGATTATGCAAAACATCTAGATTGGCTTTTACATTTTTAGCCACCCCTGATGGCGTATATAGACGGTTCCAAATTACATACAAAATCCAGGAATAATAAACTTTAGACCAAACCCATAAGACCAAAAAAGAAAGAGAAGGGAGCACCATGCCGACAGTTGGTGTAGGGAGCTTCATCCTTGGGAGCCAAGTCTAGGCGGTGACGTTGCAATGGGGGTTCGGTGCCCTCATTTGGTTCCTCTTCATCGTGACCAATACTTGAGGAAGCAACTACACTGTGCTCATGCTGAAACTTGTCCTTCTTTTTCACCTTCGTCTCCGACAAATATTGTAGACCATCCTTTGTTTCTTGACCCCCATCCTCCATTACGGTCGCCTGCTTGTTGATGATCATCACGGGACAGGGATTCTTCTCTTCTTTAATGTTTGTTCCAGCCCTTGTCGCAACACTCTCAAAATGCTCTCCTACTTAGAAATGCGGGAGCGCAATGCCCATCACTTATGAAACATCAACACACCAATTGATCACACCTTTTACCTTGCGATCTAGACCACAAACATCATTACTCATTTCCTCATCAATGCTATGGATTTCTTGTCTTAGCTAACAGAGGCCGCCCATAATGGAGATGATTCAACCAGCCATGGCGCTACCTGTCGACGCCTTGGAGCGACCTCGATGATGGTCGCCCCTTCGAGTACGAGCTCTGGGGCGTTCGTGGACCATTGAGACACCCTTTAACCAGATGCCAAACCAACTCCTACAGGCGTCGCGAGTAGAAGAATACTAGATTGCGAAGAGCGAATGCTAAGCCATCAACAACTGGGGTATATGAAGCTGTGGTTGGGGAGGCGTGTGAATACACAATTAAGATTGCGTATGCAGCCTTTCAATCTTGCCCTCATCAGGCTGGATGGAGCTGATAGGCATTGAATGCCCTTATGCCTTAATTCTTTCCCTTTGCTGCCCTCTAGTCATGTCATCGTTACTTGTCGTGGTAGAAACCCCATCTGGGGAAGCCCATTCCTTTGTTGCCAATGATTGGTAGGACAAGGAGAGGGCATTGAAATGATCCAATGGCCATTGTTGCTCTAGAGTCTCATGGAGCATGGTCGCCCCCTCATTCGCAAGTTTGTTTGTGACTTTGTTGGTCATCCTTTTGACATGGGAAGAGATGATCATTAGTGGCGGCTGTATCGACTCAAAATGGAGACCAACAAATGCTCTAGACGTCAACTAGATGAAAGCTTTGAGGATGATAAATCACTTTGCAGGCGGATCAACATATCAATGATGATCTTGGAGTCACCTTTGGCTAGGAGTTTGAAGAAGCCGAGGTGGGAAGCCAACAAAAAGCCTTTGAAGAGAGCCCAAAGCTTCGCAACGTTGTTGGTTTCGATGCCCAAGTAGCCATCATAGGTGAAGAGAATTTGACCTTGCGAGTTCCAAAAAACTCCTCCAAAGCCTGCATCACCTGGGTTGCCTTTAGAGGCTCCGTCGAAATTGAGTTTTATGAATCCAACGGCTGGTGCATTTACCATGATGGTAATTGAATGGGGAGAAATAAAAAACTATGGGGAAGTGGTGGACCAATGTGATAAGATTATTTGCTCACAGGGATCGCAATGGAAGTCTTACTCGTTCTAGACAGATATAGAATTGGTCTCCTTTATATTTTACAGATTTTGGTCCATATATGAAGCTAAGATAGTTTAGTGTTTTTGAAGATACTTCTATTTATTTACTTCCATACCTCCCTCATGATGAATCCCGAAACAAGCTGCCATATCTTATTGAGGACGGGATTTTTGAAGGCATTGGAGCGCTAAGCAACCTGTGTGTTTTGAGCATTACCTCTCTGCCTGTCTGATTTCCTCATTACCTTTGCCACTTTGTCCTAGAGCTGCGAATTGAAGGGGCATTCGTCCAAGAGACGATTCATAGTTTCTTCCTCCCTTGCATAGAGATGGCAAGCAGAGGAACCTATGAAGCCTCTTTTGAGAAGATTGTCCCATGTAAGAATTTCTTGTGAGCCATAAGCTAAAGGAAGGTCTGATTTTTGGCCAGTGGCCTCCATGCCAGAGTTTCCCCCATATATCGTCCATATTGAGCAAATGCACCCCTAAATTCATAGTGTATGTCTCCTTCACATTGAAGTTCCCTGTTGGTCAGCAACCTCATCTAAGGATGTGGAGGCCTTGCTTTATTCAAAGTCGCTGTCTTTTAGCTTCCTCCACCCAATACCCCAGATTCATGAAGTGCAGGATTTCCAGATCTTCATTTGAGAGTTTCCATGCTCTCCATCCTTCCTCTAACAAGGAGGGCGCCCAATAGGAAGAGACCAAATGACTAAGAGGATCATGTAGAGTTTGCATGAGATAATGCAAGTTTTCCTTTGATTGAAGTGCTGGAAGCTGCTGCCATGAGTCAACCCAAAATTTTGCTGAGTTACCATCGCTTACTTCCTAAAAGCAGTGATCATAGATGAGATTTCGTTGTTTCTAGGCTGCCTCCAAAATTAGTGAACCCTGTTGAGGACCATCCCATTCGATCAGGTTATTCTCTTCCATCGTAGGCGCATATTTGGCTCTCCAAATACGCGCCCAAAGATCAGTTAGACGCTTTTGCCTGCACCACTAGACTTTGGCTCCCATCACTTGGATAATCGTATCGGGATCCCTTAAACCAAGATCCCCATTGACATTTGGCCGACAAAGGGTGTCCCAATTGACCATTGCCCACTTGGTTACTTCCTACACCCTTGCTTCGTAGAAATTTTCGTTGGATGTTCCTAATAATCTTTAAAACAACCTTAGGGGCAACCAAGGTGGAAAAAATGTAAAGGGGGATAGCTTGCGGCACATATTTAAGCAAGATAAGTCTACTGGTTAAGTTTAAAGGTCGTAAGCTTCATGAAGAAAGCCTTTTTGCCAAGGAAGCAAGGAGGTCCTGCCAAGAATTGCTGCACATAGCATTGCCAACAAGAGGAATACCAAGGTATTTGGATGGAAGGGTGCTTCCAAAAAATCCTAAGATTCTAAAGATGTGTTGTTGAATTGTAATAGGGGTATTGAAGAAGAAGATTTGTGATTTTTGATTATTGATGGAAGTGCTAGAAGCTTCATCGAAGTTGAGAAGAATGGTTTTAAGACTTAGTGCTTCTCTGACAGAAGGAACTCCCATCAGGAGGCTATCATCAACAAATTGACTGTGAGAAAGTGACGGATCGATGCCATGGAGGGGGAGCCCAATGAGACTGCGATAAGATATAGCGTCTTTGACACTTCTTCTAAGTCCCTCTGCCATTAAAATAAAAATAAAAGGAGAAAGTGGATCTTCTTGACGAATACCTCGAGATGGAACAAAGGTTTCATTGGGAGAACCATTTAGCAGAATGGAGAAAAAGGCAGATGAAGTTAGAGCCAAAATCCATTGTATCCATTGAGGATCAAAGCCAAAAGCTATTAGAATACAATACATATATTGCGAGCTCAATTTGTTAAAGGCTTTAGAAATATCCAACTTTATGAGCATACTTGGTGTTCTTATTGACTTTAGTGAGTGGACTACCTCGTGGGCTAAGGTCACGCTGCCCATAATTTGCCTCCCTTCTACATATCCAATTTTCTCTTGAGAGATGAGAGAAGGAAGCAGTGGCTTTAACCTGAGAGGGCTATAACCTTTGTGATGACCTTATAAATTACACTGTAAAGCACAATTAGCCAAAAGTTTTTAGGATCCTCTGCTCTGTCCTCTTCATGAATTAGAGAAATGAAAGTGGCGTTGAACGCTGAAAGTACCCCAAGCATTTTCTTGGAGTCTTCCACCAGTTGCTAGACTTCCTCTCTGACCATTGTCCAACAATGGTGGAAGAAGTCTGTGGTGAGACCGTTAGGGCCTAGAGACCTTGGGGCCATTTCCTTCATAGCCAGGGTCAACTCTTCCTTTCGTGGCGGGTGTCATTAGTGCGACATTCTGCTCCTTTTGATGGGGTGGGGAACGAGTTGGGTGATTTTGTAAATGGCTTCTTCTCTATTTGCGATTGGCTTAATCATCAACTGTTTGAAGAAGTCAACTAGTTCTTGCTCAATGTCTTCTTTGTCTGTTAGTAGTTCTCCTTGCTGCATCCTGAGCTTTTGAATATGGTTGGTGTGGCGCCTTTGAATGGTCGATCAATTGGAAAACTTGGTGTTTCTTTTCCCTTCTTTAAACCATTGGATTTTTTATTTTTGCTTCCACAGTAATTTCTCCTGTGCATTGTGCTTTGCAATTTGTTTCTCAAGACGGTTTTCTTGTTCAATGAGTGCTTCAATTTTCCCTTGGAGGATGATTTCTTGTTGATTTTGCTTCAACTTAGATTCAAGGTCTTTTTGAGCTTGGAAGATGTCACCAAATTGTGCTTGTTATAATGCTTCAGTTTTTGCTTGAAACGTTTTAACTTTTGTTGGAAACAATACTTTAGTGAACCCTATGTCACATGGTTCGGGTTCGAATTCGAGTTCGACGACATTGAAATTCAGTTTGAATTCATATTTTTTTATGAAGTTCAGGATGAGGTTTGACATTAGATTCACCAATATAAGAATTTCCATATATATATATAAATTTTTCTCTCTATATAAGAATTTCCATATATATATATTATCGTATATTTTTTTTTAAAGTTTATATATATATATAAACTTTAAAATAAAATATACCACCATTATATGTCAACTTTAAAATAAATATACTATAATATATTTAAACACTTTAAAATGAAATATACCTCAACGACATCAAATATCAAATTTAAAATTAGACATACCTCAACGACAGCCCGACAATAAGTGGACTGTGCACAATGCAACTTAGTGACAGGCTGACACTATGATAACAAGTGAACTGTGTAGCTATGAGGTAGTCAAAACCAAACTAGTGGGCTTATTTTTTGTTGCATTGTTGGCCATACCCTGTGGTTGGAGGAGCACCAGGCAGTGGGCACTCGACTACGTCACTATTGTATTGTGCAGTTCCCTCCCAAGACTCAAACGCACATGCCTTTTGGCTATTAGTAGTTACCCAAACGGCTGGACCCTATCGCTGGTGGCTATGGGAGCTCCATCGAGCACTCAACAATGCACTAAAATTTGAACTGTGAACTGTGGCAACGATTCGAGTGAGCAGGGGAGCAACAAATGTAGGCGACGGTCGACCAAATGAGTAGAGAATGCGTGCATAGGCAGATACAAAGATGAGAGCGGCGATGGGATTAGGGTAGGGTTAGGTAAACATATTATCTATATCAAAAAACAAATTTTAACCTTAAATTTGGTAAAAGTTTCCTTCAAATTCGTTTTTTTCATTCAAATTCATTTAAGTTCGATTCGGTTTGACTTGGAGTAAAATTCGCCGAATTGAAATGAATTCGAAAATTTTGTTAAAATTCGCCGAATTGAAATGAATTCGAAAATTTTGTTAAAATTTGGCGAATTTCAAATTTCATGGAAGAAACTCATCGAACCTTGTGACATAGAGTGAACCTTTATGGATCTTCAAATCCTTCACCATTTTTCAACATTTTCTTGGAAATCTTTGTTTGTGAGCTAGAATTTCACAAATTTGAAAGGTTTGTGCAATGCAACTCCCGCAAGATTGAAGTCTAGAATAATAGGCCAATGGTCAGATCCATTAAGAGGAAGAATTGAAGCTTCAAGAGCCATCCCAACCATAATAAGAGATTTGCTTACCAGAAATTGATCCAAACAAAAAGCAACCCGCTGAGAGTTGGATTGCCTGTTGCTTCATGTGTAGATTCCATTGGTTGTTTCCATGTCTACCAGTCCATTATTCTGAATGAAGTTGGAGAACTCACCATTGTTTGCCTCTAGTCGTCTGTTCCCCCCTCTTTTTTCCTCTAGGGATGTGATCATGTTGAAATTCCCCCCAATTATTCAGTGCTGACTAGTATGCATCTCCCTTATTCCTTCTAGGAGTTGTAAGAGATTCAGTTTCTCCCGAGGAGTTTGTGGGCCATAAATATTTGTTTAAATGCCTACGTTCGATCCCACATACTTGAATAGTATAGAAATTGTTGAGGCTATGGAAAAGGAATTCGTCACTTCTATGGTGTTGGGATTCTAGAGGATTCCCATTCCTCCAGCTGCTCCTTTGGCATCCATTGTCATCATTTGACTCTTGTACCAACACTTAGAGATGATGTGGGTAGCTTCTTCCCCGGAGCATTTTGTTTCATGTAGCATAAATATATCTGACTGTTCCTCCGTTATGCATTTACATAAGAGCCTCTGCTTGCTTTTTCCATTGATCCCTCTAATGTTCTAAGATTGTATCTTCATTGATTAAGATTTGGGGGTAACGGGGATGAAGAATGAAGCTGCTTCATTGGTTTTTTTGCCTCGCTTTTTCTCATTTTTCTGGTGTTTCTTGATGGGCTTGCTAGGTACACTAGCCACCACCAAGCTTGCTTTGGTACTTTCTCCTTCATTGGTGCGAGGTCTTAGATAGACCTTCTCTATTTTCGCCAAATGTTCCATTGGAACCCATTTGTACTCCCTTTTTCTGCACGCCTCTACTATATTTTCCAGATTGAGACCCACTTGCTTACTGTACTCCCATTCCTCTAGCTGCTCCTTTGGCATCCATTGTCATCATTTGACTCTTGTACCAACACTTAGAGATGATGCAGGTAGTTTCTTCCATGGAGGATTTTGTTTCATGTAGCATAAATATATCTGGCTGTTCCTCCATTATTCATTTACATAAGAGCCTCTGCTTGCTCTTGCCATTGATCCCTCTAATGTTCTAAGATTGTATCTTCATTGATTAATATTTGGGGGTGATGGGGATGAAGGATGAAGCTGCTTCGTTGGTTTTTTTGCCTCGCTTTTTCTTATATTTTTGGTGTTCCTTGATGGGCTTACTAGGTCCACTAGCCACCGCCAAGCTTGCTTTGGTGCTTGCTTCTTCATTGACTCGAGGTCTTAGATAGAACTTCTGTATTTTCGCCAAATGTTCCACTGGAACCCATTTGTACTCCCTTTTTCTGCACGCCTCTACTATATTTTCCAGATTGAGACCCACTTGCTCATTGTCTTCACATTCTGACTCCAAATCTCTACCACCCTCCATCTCTACATCTTCTTGCTCTGTGACACTTATAACCTTGCCACCATCTGGAACTGCTATTTTTTTTCAGTTGCATTGAGCTTTGGCTGTTGAATGGGGATGCCTAAAGGTGAGATGATTTGAGGTTGTTCTTGATGGGTGGTTCTCGTTTCCTCTTCCCTATTATCTTCTTCTGGCTCCTCTAGAAGGTCGTTGAACTTGTTTTTGGTCATGAAGCTTTTAGGCTATTTTCCTCCTCCTTTGAACTGCAATGGATTGGTCTTAGTCCACGGTAGTGTTTGGAGCACTAGATCTGGAAAAGCTGTTGAGGGGGCAGGCTCTAAAGAGATGCCCATGCAGATGGCATCTTCGACATCTAAAAGGGATATGATCATAGCCGATTGTTTGTATCCATTCCTAATTTTGACACACGAGGCATATTTTTCCCGAAAGAGCCAGCGATATGTTCAAGTGGACACAAATCCTTGCATATGATGTGTATTAGCCTAGCTTGGTTGCTTTTGATGCCTTGACAAATTTTTCCAGGGCATTGCCAATGCCCTTTAATGTTTTCGGCAAGCAAAACTCTAGAGGGAGAGAGTATAATCGTATCCAAATAGGGGCGTGGGAGAAGTCTTCCTTGTCAGGGCAAAATTTCTCCGTTCAGTCTCGAAGAAAGAGGTCGGCAAATTTATAGAAGTAAGATAAGTCACAAGATTTGGTGAATTTGAACCTTCAGGTTCGAATTTTGCCGAATCTCAAGCTGGTTCAAATCTGAAGGCGAATTTAATCAAAAATTCAAAAAAATTTGGGGTTGGTTTTTTCACCTAAACCTTAGTCCTAGTATGCTACGGTCTACTTACCCTAGTCTCGACTCCCAAATTGTGTGCAAAGTTTTTCCTCTCTGCTTGTCGTTGCTTAGCAAAGAAACCCTCGTGCTAGGGATTAGAGCTCACGACTCCATGAGTTTCCATCTCAATGTTCACAAATCACTTCTACTGCTCAATCACCAGCTCATTGTTTGAGTTACAGACTAGAATCTACAAGTGCAATTGCAGTCACAGACCCGTGATTCTGTTGTGCCACCATTGAAGAGTGAAGTTAATCGCAATTGAGATTAAATTTATCTAAGCAATTGAGCTGAAAGTTTAAACAAACCCTGAGTTGCGCATTTCTAGTTCCACGAATAAATTGTTGATGTAATTTTTTATTAGTTTGTACTATATTTCAGTTAATGTATATATATATATATATATATTCGAATCTAAAAACGAACTCAAATGAACCTCATAGAGAAATTCGAATTTGAATTGAAAGGTAGCGGTGAAGAAGCCTTTGGAGCCTAGACAGAGCTCAAAGTGCCCCTTGGGCTTCCACCATTTATCGATCCAGCGCACTAGATCTCATTCAGATGGCCAAAACCCCAAAAAAATTCCTATTAATGCATGCTCTTTCATATATTGAGTATAACCCTCAAAATCTTCAAATCTCAGCTCATACCTTGGCATGTTCTTTGCTTGTGGAATGCATTTGCCAGGCTCCTAGGAGCGAGTCGCCTTCGGAGAGGATGCTTCCTGTATCGACTGCTTGCCCTTGTTTCTATCTTCTACAATGGGTGTAAAAGGAGGCGGCTCCATTTAGGCCCCTTCTCACCATTACGATGGAACGCTAGAGGAACCATCCGTTGAGCATCTTTTGGCAGCTTCCTTGAAAGAGTTGGGGGGAGGCATGCCGCCCCCATGCATGCGATCATGCGTGAGGCCAGTAGACGACTGAACCACCAGACCTTGGCGGGTTTGCAACGACTGTTCCAGAAGACCTATCATACACAAACCCTAGCCTGTTGGCACAACCAACATTCGATGATATTAAAGTGAATATGTATAAAACTATAAATCACTCCTTTCCATTCTAAATTAAATAATTCTTCTGCAATCATTTTAATATCTTTGTATGATATTAATCTTCAAGAAAGAGATGTATCTACTTCCTGACCCATCTGCCTTTATGACATATGTGGCCTAACCTTGTCAATTTCTCGATGAACCTCTGCTCTCAAAATTTGATTCTAGGATGTCTGTATGACAGATTCTAGATCCTTTTTCTTTTTACATTTCTCTCCTGGACTGGCTCTCCATCTTTGGAGTTAGCTCTTTTGTGTTTTTTAGGTTATATTCATACTTCTTGCTTTCTTATAGGAGCCGCCTTAGCGCTGCCTCTTTGTATTGACACCAGCCCCATTGACATACTCTTGTGGTCATTTGTTGGACATTAATAAAATTATCTCATTTTATCGTATCTGTCTTTATTTTTGTGCTTGAAGGTGTGCCATAGCAGATTTGTAACATAGGTGTCTTCTGCACATAAGTCTGAACATAAAATCTGAAAACATCCTTTTTATTCATAGGTTTCTGCTTTACAGACACAAATATTTGCTGCCCATGTGCAATTTCTGTCCAGGTCTCCTCACTTGGTGATAAAATTGTAAACTCACTAGCATCTAACTTTTATGTCATCTTGACCAGTGAGAAAATAAAATATAGTATCAGGAAGGTAAAGTATGCTTGTGTTTGTGCAAGTCTCTTGCTATGTATCTGCTGTAATCACCCCAACATTAGCCAAAATATTACCGTGTGAGAATAATATGTTTGCCATGTATGTAGCTGTCAATTATAATATTCTCTGAGGAGAGTGTTTCATCTGCTTGAAAGAGAAAAATAAGGTAAAGCTGCTGTTGTGTGCTGCTGGATGCTGTGTGTTTCACTGCCAGAGATAATGCAGTCTTTTGATTGGTGTGCTGCCGCCATTGGCTTGCTGTCTATGAATACTCCAATCAATCATTGTGTTGCTATCTCTAAATTTTATGCCTTTGTGCTTTCATGTGAGCAGTTCAATATTTCTCCAGTGAAATATTTTCTCACAGCCCATATAACTCTTCCCACTTTTAATATTTCTAGTTTGATACTTTGAGAAAATATATGCCCTTTTTTATTATTACAAATCTACAAATATTTTTGTATCGACATCATGGTACCACACAGTCCCATTGACCTACTGTTGTGGTCATTTGATGGACATTATGTTGCAGCTGCAACTGGTTTCCCAAATTTTTGAAATTTTGGACCCTCCTCTTAATTTTTATCTTGCCTAAAATTGTTTGGATCCATGAACTCTGTTTTGTTTTCCCTCTGCCACAAGTTTGGATTGTTTTTTGAGGTCAACTGCTTTCATGCTTTTCGGAAAATTGCTTATGTCTGAAACTGCTTTGGGTTGTGGAATTTGAAGTTGGATTTAAAATGTTGTCCTTTGATCTGTGATTTCTTTCTTTGATATCAGAAGTCTTTTTCTCGTTTCCGCCGCTGTTTCGGAGGTGAAACAAACTTTTCATCGCTGCCCAGCCGAAAGTCCTTTCGGAACTTAACATTTTTCAGTTTGGTTGATCGGAGGTCATTTGAGCAATGCATCGGAGCCACATTTCCCTACGGAGCCTCCGTTGCGGAAGCTGAACGATGAATGTTCTGACGGATAGCTTTGACTTTTTCGATGCCGTGATGTTATTATTTGGACTTGCTTTGCGCTGTCGGAGGTTGGTTGAGTTTTGAGTTGGGGTTTTTGATCTCTATGACGCTGCTATTTTGGAGATGAGACCAACTTTTTAAGCCGCTGCACAACCTTAAGATTTTCCGAACACTTAACGTTTTCATGATGTTTCTGCGCCATATCGGAAAGTTTTACGACTTTGATCGAGGGTGGTAGTCGGATTGCTTTCTGCCTTTGCGGCTCCTAAGCGAACTAAATGTCCGCCATATAACTGTTCCACTCTCTGATGTTTTGTTACGGTTTTCGCCAATATGTTTTATTTGCCGTGGAGTCCGTAGTCTTTTCGTCTTCCGCCATTGCGGCTGTGTAATGCACTAACCACCCGACGTTTATGTCGTTCTGTTCGTCGACAAGGAGTTTTTTCGCCCGCTGCTTTGGCATTTAGCCTTCCGACGTCGATAGACTTAATGGTCTTGCGGAACTCGTTGTCCGTCTGAAGCCCTCCGTTGCGGCTGTTAATTAAGCTATCCTGCCGATGCTTTAGTGATTTTCCCGCCGGTTTTCGCCTATTCTGTGTGTGTTTTTACCCTATCTGATGCGTAGCGGAGTTTTTATTTTCTATCATTTTAAGGTTTTCGCGACGAGAACGCAGTATAGGGCCTCATTTTGATGATCAGTTTTATTGTTAATATGGTTTACGTTTGTTGAAAAGATGTGGCCTGAATTAATGATGAATTTTGTTTTAACTGCAGACGAACTTAGAAGATTCTTCACAGTACTGCTGCAAAGACGACGTAGCTAAAAGACAAAGCAGAATCGATAGCAACTGAGGCCCAGGCTTGGAAAGGTTCATTAGTTACCGAGCTGGTCCCGTTTTATGAAGTACTCATAAGTCATAAATCTGAGATGTAACGTTTGTATAAATCATGAGCACTCACAAACTGACAAAACTGTGAGATTAAAACGATTTGGGGAGCCCAAAGGTCATCTGGGGAGGGGTAGCCCAAGGGTTTTGGCTGTTTTTGTATAAAGATAGGAAAATTAAAGGGAATAGGGGCTTTTTCCTTGGAAAAACTTGTGAACCACTTGTCGTAAGAGGAACTACTTCGTTTTACAATGATAAATTACAAATTTTTCCTGTTGGAGAAGGTGTTGGGTGGAATGCTCAAATGTTGTACTATGGATTTGTTGAAGAGGAACTATTCCGTTTTCAGCTTTGTGTCCATTAACTGTGAGATCGTTCTAACTCTTTGAACCTATGTTCTTGTATGAATGTTCTCTGGTTTATTTTTATGAAAATTTCCACTATGAGTAATGAATGTTGTTCATAAACAATTGGCTATCTGGTTGTTCAAATATCTTTAAATGTTCATGTGTTTTGAAAGAAGTATCAGTTATTTGTGATTTTTCATAATGCATGCACAAAATACATTACTCATTAATAAGTGATAATCTTGCTCCCTAGGGATAGGTTAGGTAGTTACTTTTAATTCCTTGCTGTGTGTGATTCAGATGCAAGAGAGTCTAAGACGAGAGGTAAGAACCTGCGCATCACATTGTGACCACTCCTTGCCTTAATCAATCTGCATTTTAGCTAGGCACTTGCATGTCATACTTAAAACTAAAAAATAATACAAAAATATATATGGTGGACCGGGCCGCAACTGGTAAAACCTTTTATTTTTGTTACTTGACCTATGGTAGCCGGACCGCAAACTGGACGGATTCCCTACACCAAATAGTCACGGGCTAGTTGGAAACGTTGACTGGGGAGAATCCCTTGCTGTTGTTGCCTGTGAATTTCCAGGTCTCAACAGTTTCTGGCGCTAGAAGGAGGGCCGCCAGTGCATGGCTGGTTGAGGAAACCTGTTTTCTCGAGATTATTCCACCGGTGACAGTTCAAAAAGCAGTTTGTTTCCCAATCCTATTCCTGAAGAGAAGGGTAAAGAGCACTGTATTCTGTCGATAACGAAGTAGTTAATGATCTGAGAAGATATACGAGGGCATATGTGAAGAAGATTGGAGGATTACCCATTATCCCTGATTTACCCAGAAGAGAATATAAAAAGAAAGACCGTCCTATATTGGAAGACTCAGTGTTGGTTGGAGATTTGGAAGAACTGGTAGAAACAGCCTTACAGGAGGTGGTTCAGCCTTTGAATCAAGTGGGCCTAGAGACACCTTACTGTTCACCTGTTCGTACTCTTGTTCATTCACCACCTCACTCTCCACCCAGACTCATGGTAGGCGTAAATGTAAATCAGCCACCCAACCCACCAAATCCACCACCTGCTTGGAAAGCCAGATCACCCTTGAACTTAACACCTCCATTGCACGACTTACCTCAAGCCTTTGAAAAGATGCTGCCCAAGTTTGATCCAAATGAGAAGATGCTAGTAGATGACCATTTACAAAGTTTTTATTTGGTAGTAGAAGGATTAAGGGCTGGGGAACATGAGGATGTAGTTTGTAGACTTTTTCCACACACCCTTAAAGGAGCAGCAGCAGCATGGTATTTCGGTTTGCCTGCAAACTCTATCCCAGATTGGGATACCTTTGAAAGGATTTTTAGAAGTAAGTATGCAACCCAAAAAACTCATGTAGCTCTCATGAAAGGACTGTGCGCCTTAAAGAAAGAAAGAAAAGAGAAGGTGCATAGTTTTACCCAAAGATTTGCAGCCTATCTTAAGAATTTTTCTGAAGCGGACAAACCCTCGGATAAAGTTCTGATTGAATATTATACCTCAGCTCTAGGACCCGAGTTGGCCATGTTTGCCAAAATGAAGGCCAAACCTACGCTAGCAGAGACTTATGAAGAAGCAGAGAGAGTAAAAGCTGAAAAAGAAAGCATCGAAGATTATCCTGAACGGTCGGGAGAAAAAAATGATGGGAGGAAAGCTTTGTTATTACTAAGCCTAAAGAGGAGCAATTACCAGATTTCGAGGGAATGGCAAAGATGATGCAGAATCTCTCTAACAGAATCATAGACTTGGAAAAGGAAAATGAATCCCAAAAGTTCTATAAGCCTTATTACAAGAAATGGAAGATAACAATCAATCCCAACCCCCTCCGCATAGCCCTGCATCTATGAACTTAACAGAGGTAGGGATGGATAACTTTTGCACTTTCCACCAACAACCCCATTTTGAAAAGAATTGTCCTTAATGGATAAATTCAATGACGTTGGTTATGAATCAGTTGTTGGATTTCAAATTAACTGAAGATAACGATGAAGAAGGGAAAGACAACAATAAATCAACAGAAAAACAGGAGGATGAAGCCATGGTTTTATGGGATTGTGTATCATTGTTTGATGTCGAGGAAGAAAAGGATTTGAGACACGAGGGCATCCGGGAAACAAACGTAACGACGAGAAGCCAGGGGTTGATTAAGGAAAACAATCTTATGCTCCCGAAGATCAAAAGACTTCAAAAGAATCTTAAGAAATTTCAAAACAACTCAACTAATAAAATTCTGGAATTTACCATCACCAGTCAAAATCCTAGACAGATCAACATGTCTACTAAGCCCAATGAAGAAAAAATAAATAATGTTAAATCGAATCTCACAGAACATAAGATGGATTATGACATTGTGGAGGATATCAAAAAGGTAAGGGCAAACATCTCATTATTTGAAATGTGCAATGTGCCGCAGCAGAAAGAAAAGCTATTGAAAGCACTTGAAGTATCAGAGGAGACGCTGCCCACTGACAATCAGCCCAAGAAGAAGAAATTGGTGAAGCAAGTATGGGAGGTAAGCCTAAATGCAGGACCCCACCTTTTCTCCTTACGTTTGAAATTTTCAACCACAACGAGCATAACTGCCTGGTAGACTCAGGGGCATCAGTCAACGTTAAGTCGCTGTCGGTCTGCAAAAAGATAAATGGACAACCTAAGCCATCTACCTGGAGGGTCGTTCAGTTGGATAGAACGAATGTGAAGGTAATTGGGGAAATGGAGGATGTTCTTGTTCGCTTATCTTCAAATGATAAGGTATGTCAATTCATTGATATTGTGGTGGCTGACATACCGGAAGCTTATGGACTTGTTTTGAGCAGAGATTGGTCTGCAAAGCTGAACGGATATTTTGCCTCGGACTAGTCACATCTGTGGCTACCATATAAAGGAAGCCCAAATCAAATTAAAGTTTTGAGGGAGCCCCACATGAAACACAATGTTACTCAGTTCGAAGGTAAAAATGAACCAGTGGATTATGTTTTGGGAAATTACTTTATTGAGCTAGAACCAAGAAACTGTCAAGCGGAAGAAGCCAGCGATACATCAGACGCTCAACCTGATCTCCTTCGATTCTCACAGGCTGATGAAATTGATTGTAAAATAGTAGACTTAACTGTAGATGTAGATGTTAACTCTCACACAGTAGTTAGCGATTTTTGGATGCTTTTCTTTGATGGTTCTAAAACTTTAGAGGGGTCAGGAGCCGGCTGTGTCCTGACTGATCCTAAGAAAAATAAACATTTCCTTTCTTGTAGGTTAGAGTTTGAATGTACCAACAACACAGCTGAATATGAAGCATTAGTTCAAGGAATAAGAAAAGCAATTGAATTAAAGGTAAAAAATCTGAAGGTGTTTGGGGATTCTGAAATAATTGTAAAACAAATTCGAAATCAAATACATTGCATTTCTCCTCATTTAAAAGCTTATCAAAATGAAGTATGGGATTTACTTAAATGTTTTAATGCATTTAACATCGTATCGATTCCAAGACTTAAGAATGCAGCAGCTGACTTGCTGGCCACCTCAGCTGCAAGGCTTGTGCCCTTTAATAATCGGTGCTTTGTTGAATTGCTTTTCAACCCTTCAGTTCTAGATATGATTACCAATCTACTAGTGTTCGATGATGATTAGCAGATTATAGAATGCTTGACAAATGATGAGACCTTCAGAGGGGCGATTATTGATGATGAAGAACATCAAGCCGAGCTAAAATTCGATAATTTTATTCCTAAAGGAGTCAGGACTTTAGAATGAATGTTTGATTTAAATGAGAAATTTAGAAGACCAGTGAATGTGAAGACTCATAGCTCGTCTCTACAGTTCGAGTTGATTAATCTGGGGACTGAAATTGGGCCTAAATATGTGAGTTTGGGAAAGTGTTGCTCCCCAGGTGAAAGGAATAAGTTTATTAGTCTTTTCAAACAATACAAAGATGTTTTTGCTTAGACGTATGAAGATCTGAAGACATATGACACCAATATAATCCAACATGTTATCCCCATCAGGTCTGGAATCAAACCCTATCAGCAACCTTTAAGGAAAATGCATCCAAAATTAGAACCTTTAATCCAGAATGAAGTTAAGAAACTATTGGATGCTAAAATTATCTTCAAGGTTAGACACTCGGAATGGGTTTCAAATCTGGTACTGGTAAGAAAGAAATCTGGAGAAATCAGGCTATGTGTGGATTTCAGAAATTTAAATCGCGCTTCAGATAAAGACAATTATCATGTTCCACCCATGGAGCAGATATTGCAAATGGTGTTGGGTTCTGAACTATTCTCTTTATTAGATGGATTCTCAGGCTACAATCAAGTATTAGTAGCTAAAGAAGACAGACTTAAAACTATGTTCAGAACTAGATGGGGAACTTTTGCTTACAGAAGGATGCCCTTTGGACTTAGAAACGTTGGAGCTACTTTCCAGAGGGCTATGGACATAGCCTTCCGTGGTCTGATTGGCCGTAGTGTTGTAGTATACCTCGATGACATCACGATATTCTCAAAGAAAAGAGAGGAACATGCATTTCATCTAAAGCAGATTTTTGAACACTGCCGAAAATATGGTATCTCACTAAACCCCAAGAAGTGCATGTTTGCCGTTACAGAAGGTAAGTTGTTGGGTCATGTGGTTTCTAAGAAGGGGATCTCCATAGACCCAGAGAGGATCAAAGCCATCGAACAGATTCCTCTACCCCATAATAAAAGGGCATGCAATCATTTATGGAGACAATAAATTTCATGCGAAGGTTTGTGCCAGATTTCGCTCAAATTGTTAAACCTTTGCAGCAAATGGTAAAGCAAAGTGTACAATTCAAATGGACTGATATAGAGAAGAACGCATTTAGTAAAATAAAGACAGCTGTCACGCACACACCCTCCCTCAAAAGTCTAGGTTTTGAGAAAGATTTTATTTTGTACACTTTCGCGTCTGATGATTCACTAGCAGCTGTGCTTACCCAGAAGGAAGATGGAGATGAGTTCCCCATATCATTTATGAGCACCGGTCTGCAAGGGGCCGAATTGAATTACCCAGCTGTGGATAAACAAGCTCATGTCGTGTTCAAAGCGGTAAAACAATTCAGGCCATACATACTTAAGAACCGAACAAAGGTAATCGTTCCACACCCAGCTGTGAGATCTCTTTTCGTACAAAAAGAGTTAGTAGAAAGAAGAGGCAACTGGGTAACAGCTCTACAGGAGTATGACCTCGAATTCAAGCCAGCTTCCATAGTTAAAGGGCAAGGATTGTGCAAATTGATGACTGAAAGTAAAGACAATGAAGAACATGACTGGGAAGACGAAGCTGAGTTACATTTGATGGATGTATGTCCTCTTTTCACAGCTCCGGACTCCTGGTATCGAGACCTTGTACATTACCTTCAGGCGGGATTGTCACTGGAGTATTGGAATTCTAAGCAAAGAAGAGCACTGCGTCTTAAATCAACTTCATATCAAATTATTGAAGGAATATTATTCAAAAAGAATTATGATGGAGTTCTTCTTAGATGCTTAGAGAAAGAAGATGCGAAGAAGGTAATGATAGATTTACATGATGGGCCTGCTGGAGGACATTTCTCCGGAGATACTACAGAAATTCTCAGAGCCGGATACTATTGGCCCACACTGTTCAAAGATGCACACGCCCATGTCAGAAAGTGCGACATTTGTCAAAGGTGTGGTGGAAGACAAGTTAAAGCAGCAGGACCATTAAAGCCTGTAACGATAACAGAACCTTTTGAGCAGTGGGGGATGGACATCATTGGAGAGATAAAGCCAAATTCTTCCTTGCAACACAAATATATTCTGACGGCAACAGACTACTTCACTTGTTGGGTTGAAGCCATTCCGTTGCGTAAATTAAATGAAGATGCGGTCATGGACTTCTTGCAAGATCATATTATGACCAGGTTTGGAGTTCCAATTTTTTTAGTTTTCGATAATGCTACTTACTTTTCCTCGATTAGATTAACTGCATTTGCTCATGAGAAAGGAATCAAGTTGCATTACTCTGCTAATTACTATCCATAGGGAAATGGTTTGGCTGAATCTACAAACAAGAATTTGATTAGGATTATAAAAAAGACGGTGATGGAAAATCAGAGGAGTTGGCACTCAGCATTACCAAATGCTCTTTGGGCTGATAGGGTCACCCCCAAGACTTTGTTAGGTGTGTCCCCGTATACCCTTGTTTATGGAAAAGAGGCCATTCTACCCCCCAATATCATGCTACCCTCTTCCATAATAGCTCAGAAATCCAGAGGATCAGATAATGAAGTCTTGCAAATGAGGATGCATAATCTTTTGAAGGAAGAAGAGTCTAGATCCAAGGCCGGAGAACGTTTTAAACAACAACAAGAGGTAGTAAAGAGGTGGTTTGATAAGCACAAAGCTGGAACAAAAGAATTTGAGTTGGGAGATTTGGTGCTCAAGTGGGATCATCCCCATGATGAGAAAGGAAAACACACTAAATTTCAACAGTTATGGGTAGGCCCTTTCCAGATTGTGGCAAAACTTGGCCCCTCAACCTATAAATTGCAAGATTTACAGGGGTGGGAAGAGAACTTACCAGTAAATGGTTTAGTTCTCAAACCTTATTTTTCTTGAGTTTTGTTTTTGTTCTTTTGTTTTGTACATAAATAATCTGCTTTGTTTGCTTATTTTGATTTATTTTATTTCTGTTGGTTTTAGTTAGATTTTGATTGATTTTAATAAAAAAGAGGCAAACTTTTGGTTGCATGGAGGAGATCAGAATTCTGGAGTGATTAAAGTCCTTGAGTGTAAGACTGTGTACTATTGTTTTATCTGAAAGAATTTCTTCTAGTTTAGCAGTTTTCCTGAATGGCTATGAACACATTGAAGTCCTACTTAATCCTTGTGAAATAACTCAGGATCAAAAGGTATGGAATACTATTTCGAGGCTCTATTCATCTCACATTTAAAAATGTTCTAGGGAGTGACAGCAAAAGGCCCATAGAAAGGAAGCAGGGTAAACAGTATATTATATATAAATGATCCCATGCCAAGAATTGAATGCCAAAAGACAGATAATAGTCAAAAACTCCTATGAAAGCAATATGTATCAAAACAAAGTACTGAACCATATAAGTACTAAATTGCCAAAAGTTCTTCTCCGTCCGTGAGCTGAAAGTTAAATACATCTCTCACACAAAAGGACACTATGGTTAGAGGAGCCTGAATAAAAAATTCAGAAAGAAAGGCATGCAGGAGGACTCATATGCAAAGGACAAAAGTCCAGAAGCACAAAAAGTGAAAAATGGCATGGGAATGAGGAACAAATGAATATTTCTGTTTACCATATGTTACAATCCTGTGGTGTCCAAGCTGGAAGCTACCTGAAGACAGAGGTAATAAATGAAACTCATCTTCCCGGCCTCAAAATAGTTATCTTGACTTGGAAATCTTGGTTTCCTTTCTCCTAAATTGGATTATCATCAATGATTAAAAGTACATATATTTGCCATTTGGGGAATCCAGACATTTAGAAGAATTCAACATGTTCGTTTTATTGTTAAACGGTCTGTTACTTAAGAAAGAAATTGTCCAAAGATCTAGGTTCACCAGGTAGTCGCCAATTGTTGCAGCTGCAACTGATTTCCCAAATTTTTGAAATTTTGGACCCTCCTCTTAATTTTTATCTTGCCTAAAATTGTTTGGATCCATGAACTCTGTTTTGTTTTCCCTCTGCCACAAGTTTGGATTGTTTTTTGAGGTCAACTGCTTTCATGCTTTTCGGAAAATTGCTTATGTCTGAAACTGCTTTGGGTTGTGGAATTTGAAGTTGGATTTAAAATGTTGTCCTTTGATCTGTGATTTCTTTCTTTGATATCGGAAGTCTTTTTCTTGTTTCTGCCGCTGTTTCGGAGGTGAAACAAACTTTACATCGCTGCCCAGCCGAAAGTCCTTTCGGAACTTAACATTTTTCAGTTTGGTTGATCGGAGGTCATTTGAGCAATGCATCGGAGCCACATTTCCCTATGGAGCCTCCGTTGCGGAAGCTGAACGATGAATGTTTTGACGGATAGCTTTGACTTTTTCGATGCCGTGATGTTATTATTTGGACTTGCTTTGCGCTGTCAGAGGTTGGTTGAGTTTTGAGTCGAGGTTTTTGATCTCTATGACGCCGTTGTTTTGGAGATAAGACCAACTTTTTAAGCCGCTGCACAACCTTAAGATTTTTTGAACACTTAATGTTTTCATGATGTTTCTGCGCCATATCGGAAAGTTTTACGACTTTGATCGAGGGTGGTAGTCGGATTGCTTTCCGCCTTTGTGGCTCCCTAGCAAACTAAATGTCCGCCATATAACTGCTCCACTCGCCGATGTTTTGTTACAGTTTTTGCCAATATGTTTTATTTGCCGCGGAGTTCGTAGTCTTTCCGTCTTCCGCCATTGCAGCTGCGTAATGCACTAACCACCCGACATTTATGTCGTTCCGTTCGCCGACAAGGAGCTTTTCCGCCCGCTGCTTTGGCATTTAGCCTTTCGACGCCGATAGACTTAATGGTCTCGCGGAACTCGTTGTTCGTCTGAAGCCCTCCGTTGCGGCTGTTAATTAAGCTATCCTGCCGATGCTTTAGTGATTTTCTCGTCGGTTTTCGCCTATTCTGTGTGTTTTTACCCTATCTGATGGATGGCGGAGTTTTCATTTTTTATCATTTTAAGGTTTTCGCGACGAGAACGCAATATAGGGCCTCATTTTGATGATCAGTTTTATTGTTAATATGGTTTACGTTTGTTGAAAAGATGTGGCCTGAATTAATGATGAATTTTGTTTTAACTGCAGACGGACTTAGAAGATTCTTCACAGTACTGCTGCAAAGACGACGTAGCTAAAAGACAAAGCAGGATCGATAGCAACTGAGGCCCAGGCTTGGAAAGGTTCATCAGTTACTGAGCTGGTCCCGTTTTATGAAGTACTCATAAGTCATAAATCTGAGATGTAACGTTTGTATAAATCATGAGCACTCACAAACTGACAAAACTGTGAGATTAAAACGGTTTGGGGAGCCCAAAGGTCATCCGGGAAGGGGCCGCCCAAAGGTTTTGGCTGTTTTTGTATAAAGATAGGAAAGTTAAAGGGAATAGGGGCTTTTTCCCTAGAAAAACTTGTGAACCACTTGTTGTAAGAGGAACTACTTTGTTTTACAATGATAAATTACAAATTTTGCCTGTTGGAGAAGGTGCTAGGTGGAATGTTCAAATGTTGTACTATGGATTTGTTGAAGAGGAACTATTTTGTTTTCAGCTTTGTGTCCATTAACTGTGAGATTGTTCCAACTCTTTGAACCTATGTCCTTGTATGAATGTTCTCTGGTTTATTTTTATGAAAATTTCCACTATGAGTAATGAATGTTGTTCATAAACAATTGGCTATCTAGTTGTTCAAATATCTTTAAATGTTCATGTGTTTTGAAAGAAGTATCAGCTATCTGTGATTTTTCATAATGCATGCACAAAATACATTACTCATTAATAAGTGATAATCTTGCTTCCTAGGGATAGGTTAGGTAGTTACTTTTAATTCCTTGCTGTGTGTGATTCAGATGCAAGAGAGTCTAAGACGAGAGGTAAGAACCTGCGCATCACATTGTGACCACTCCTTTCCTTCTTAATCAATCTGCATTTTAGCTAGGCACTTGCATGTCATACTTAAAACTATAAAAAAATACAAAAATATATACGGTGGACCGTGCCGCAACTGGTAAAACCTTTTATTTTTGTTATTTGACCTACGGTAGCCGGACCGCAAACCGGACGGATTCCCTACACCAAACAGTCACGGGCTAGTTGGGAACGTTGACTAGGGAGAATCCCTTGCTGTTGTTGCCTGCGAATTTCCAGGCCTCAACACATTAATAAAATTATCTTATCTTATCTTTCCTTTAATTTGATTTCTGCATAGCCTTTTCTTTGTCTCGTGGGTGTTGAAAACACAAAGAAATATGATCTACGGGAACCTCTTCATCAAACATTTATCGAATCACGTAGGAACCCTTCAGATTTATCACATCATTTATCAAGATGTGCACCCATGAGCAAGAGAGGCAAATACCTAAACAATAAAACAACATTACCAAGTGTAGTGAATTAGCACAAGAGAGAGAGAGAGAGAAGTGTCCTTAGGCATTTATCACACTTATCCAATAGTAAAATAATATTTTACAAAATGAAGTGTATTTCTATTTATACACATCCTTCTAGTGTTGGGGTGCTAGCCCCAAGAAGGTAACTAGGCCAACCCCTATGTAGGCTTATGAAAGCCCTTAATTCACCAAATAGAGGGTTGGCACGTGGCCTTAAGTGAAGATTACCTGTACCCTCAACAGATGCACTTCTATAATATTAGTTTCTGATGACCTACCTTGTTGGACATAAATAAAATTAGCTTGTCTCAGCTTTACCTTCTTTGACCAAGACATCTTCTCTTCAATTTGACTACGCTCATGAACTTATTGTACATGATCTAGATCAACATTGCTCTAATACCATTTAGAAATTAGGGTGCACATATATATATTTATACACACAATGGTGGAGAGAGAAAATAACTATAAATCTTTATTATAAATTATAAAAGGCATCCCGCTGTTGAGAGTATTGGTTATATTCACTTAAGGTCACGTGCCGACCCACTACTTGGTGTGTTGAAGGCTTTAATTATGAAAGTTGGAGTAATAAATCTTCCTTTCACATTGTTCATTATATAATAATAAAATTAATAACAATAATAATAATCTAATTTAATGTCACAACCCAGCCAGATTCCAAATTGACACATGAGACCCCCTATACATAACTTATTTATAGCACGGTGCACCCCTAGTTGGTTAAGTGGTAAACGATTTAAAATTTAACGTCCTAATCTCTAACTTCAACGTTTATCATTACATTGGCTACATATCAACATATTATGTGACAAAGTGTTACTGACTCCTAAACAACACTTGTTGAGTGTGACCACTCTTAACACAATGAAAGTTGCAACAATGAGCCATAGTAAAGATCCAAAATGCTCAATTACGGCTAAAGTGGTTGTAAGAAATAAAAAATAAGTTTTAGTTGGAAGCAAGTGCAGAAGGGTAGCTTATGTGGAATCGGTCCTTCCTATGGAAAAAAAATCATCAATTTCTTGTAATGCTAACTTCAATGTCCATCATTACATTGGCCACATATTCAACATATAATATGATAAAGTGTTGCTGACTCCTAAACAACACTTGTTGCGAGTGTTACCACTCTTACACAATGGAAGTTGCAATAATGGGGCATAGTAAATATCCAAAATGCTCAATAATGGCTAAAAGTGGTTGTAAAAAATTAAAAAAAGACGTCTTAGCTGAAAGCAAATGCAAAAGGGTAGCTTATGTGGAGTCAGTCCTTGCTGTGGAAAATATCATCAATTTCTTGTAACTCTAACAAACTTATCTGACGTTTTTTAACATGAAAACCTCACGGGAAATCCCGGGGCATCTCCCTGCATTTTGTGGATGCTACCCAGTGTAAACCTGTTGGTGCTGACTATGCCACCTGACATGGTAGGGAGATTGAGGCATGCAACAGAGGCAGCCAGCATGGAGGATTGGCCCTGAGACCTCTTGCATGAAGCTCAACCAATCAAGCTAGCCCACCTGGCTATAAACTTATCTGACTTACAATAGCAGTTGCTGACTTCTGTTTGTGCCTAAACCTTTCCAAAGTGCAGAATTAATCTTTTAGACTAATTCCTAATTCCTAAAACCTGTCGAGTTTGCAGAAACAACGCAAGAAGAGAGGATGGTATTGTGTGTTCAAACTTTAAATGTGATGCATTCATCTTCAATTAGTTGGAGAATAATGGCAGGTAGAAATCGTCAAAGGTATCCCAAAGGTTTTCCTTTTTCTATTGAAATTTATACCTAACCCATTAGCATTAGATAATGCCATCAAACATCTCAAACACCAACTCTATCAATCTGACCGTACAACTACTGGTTTAAAATTTAAATTGACATTGGTTAGTATTGTTTTGTCTGTCCATTTGTAGGTTTAATGTGGTGATACACAATGGCCATACAAGTAGGAATTTTACAAGTTTGTCTGACAAATTGAAATTAGCTGGTATAATTTATGGAGCAAGCTGAGATATTGTTGGCATATAGAAGAAAGTGCTATTATGTTACATTTAAATCCCATTGCATGCAAAGCTTCATAGAACATGATGAGTTTATATTATCACGAGTGGTAGTAAATGTACATGTCATCAAGTTGAAGGAACAGGCTTCTTATTTTTGCAATGGAGATGAAACTATAAACTTTTGCACTTGCTATTTTGATATTTGATGCAGGAGAAGATAGCCATTATACAAGAAAAAGAATTTCTAATGAGAGAGAATGATGTACTTCTAAAGGAGAAGGGAGCTCTGAATAAAAGCAAGGAGCTGGCTGATGCACAAATAAGTGCTCTAGGCAGGTCTTTGGAATCAGCTCAAAAAGATATCAAGGACAAAGATAAACAGGTCATAGTCAAGATATAAGTTTTATTCTCTTTTAATTTTGCTCTTTTTTAATGTTTATGATGTCATCCTAATCATAAGAATCTCAATCACATGCCCCAGGTCCAAAGTTTGAAGGAGTCGTTGGAACTTGCAACAAAGGAGCTTAATGAATGCAGATCTGAAATCACATCACTTAAGCTACAGTTGGAGGGTTCTAGAGCGACTTTGGGATGGGACAATTCTAAAAACGAATCCTTGCCAACTTCATACAATGACAGATTAAATGCCTATGAGAGTGAAATTAAGAAACTGCAGTGGGAAATTGTAACTTTAAAGGGTTCAGCTTCATCGGTCAAAGCTTCAGAAGAATTGGCTGACCCGTTGACTGAAGATAAGCATATAGAGCATCCAGAGATGGAAATTCATGAAGATAAAGCAATTATCCCTATTTCAACAGACTTAACGCCTGTGAGCACGCATACAGATAATGCAGTGTATGGAAATCCCTCTGAAACAGCTAATAAATGTGCACAGTCAGTAGAAAGTGACTTATCGATTGCCTCCATAAATGATGTTACCATCATTAATAAGGATGATAATGGCATAAAAGCTGCCCATGTGAATTCTCAGAATAATACAACACTTGCTGAAACAGGTCTTAACAGTATATCTCTGTCAAGCATGGTAAGGGTTTCCGGCAATATAAAAATGTTGTTAAAAAGCATTGCCAGATGTTTCTTTTACCATGCTACTAGAATATTCTTTCATCTTACTTGTGTATTGATTATTTTGCAGGGCTTGGACACGATTCAGGTCCTTGCAGATGCTCTGCCTAAGATTGTTCCTTATGTTCTAATAAACCACAGAGAGGTAAGTTTGCAAACAGTGTTCAATGATTCACTGTGATATTTGACCATTATTATCTAACATGAACATGCGGTATGTCTGGTCATAATTAAATTTGCTTGTGCACAGGAACTTCTTCCTTTGATAATGTGTGCAATTGAACGCCATCCTGATAATAGTACTCGTGATTCCTTGACACATACTCTGTTCAACTTAATCAAACGGCCTGATGAACAACAAAGAAGAAGTATAATGGATGTGAGTATTGGTAGCCCATTATAAATTGCAGTTGACTGCTGTATCTGATTTCTTTACATCATGTAAAATGTAGTCATTGACAATGTCCATTAATCTAATTTATGTCTTCTCTGTAATCATAGGCATGTGTAATCTTGTCAAAGAATGTTGGAGATATGCGAACTGAAACTGAGTTACTTCCACAGTGTTGGGAGCAGGTAAGTTACTTGTATATCTTGGTTATGACAACTTTCTAAATGTAGTACTTGAGACAGCTTTAACATTGCATGCTGACCTAAGCTGGCATCTTGATGAGGTGCAGATCAATCACAAGTACGAGGAGAGGAGATTGCTTGTTGCCCAGTCATGTGGTGAGCTTGCAGAGTTTGTTCGACCTGAGATCCGCACTTCTCTCATCTTATCTATTGTACAACAATTGGTTGAGGATCCTGCTGCTGTTGTGCGGGAGGCTGCTGCTCATAACTTGGCTCTGCTGCTACCACTCTTTCCAAATATGGACAAATATTTCAAGGTCAGCCTCACTAATAAGCTCAGGAGCAAACATGGAGCAGAAAACTGAGTTGACAAGATGGGCTGCAATGTAAGCTCTAGAAGTTACAACAGTTATAGTTTGGAAACTAAAGAGCAGAGGCTCTCAAATGGTCACAGTTTGTGAAAAAAAATCTCTTTAAGTTTTCTTATAGCTTTTGGTTTTGTAGGTTGAAGATTTGATGTTTCAACTCGTCTGCGATCCATCAGGGATAGTGGTTGATACTTCACTTAAAGAGCTAGTACCAGCTGTGATTAGTTGGGGTGGAAAGTTGGAGCATATTCTACGTGTCTTGCTTTCTCATCTTTTAGCATGTGCCCAGGTATTTTGACTAATATAGTGGATAGACTATGTTATATTTTTAGGTTTTTTCTGCCTGATATTTTTGCTATGTCGAGGTTTGATTTTTTATTCACCAGACACATTGACTTTTCATTTATTCAAATTTGCAGCGTTGCCCACCTCTTTCAGGGGTTGATGGTTCTATGGAAGCCCATCTTCGAGTACTGGGTGAAAAAGAACGTTGGAACATTGATGTTCTGTTGCGCATGCTAACAGAACTGCTACCTGTATTGTGTCATACATCAATTGAAACATGTCCGTTTCCTTCTCACCTTTCTGAGACATCAGAGCCAGATGGATCATTCTTTTCTAATTACTTGCTGGAAACATATGCACGGTATGTTATATAAATTTTCGTATTTTTTTTCTATGGTCAATTTCAAAATACACTACCTGTAATCAATAACAAGATACATTTATCAGTTTCCTGCTATCATGAAATTGGGCATGTTGATATCGAAATTAAGTTTTTTCTTTGTATCTGAAGTTCTTAACTAGTCTTGGACTGCTCGTCCAATTATCCTCTTTCATTCTGATCTTTTTCAAATTGGATGCCCTTCAGGGAAGAATTAGAGTGGCCAACTTTTGACTGGCTACATGTTGACTGTTTGCCGGCATTGATCCAACTTACATGTCTGTTGCCTTCTAGAGAGGACAGTCTTCGAATGCGCATCACAAAGGTACCGGTGGAAAGATTTATTTCCAGTTTATGCTTTCTTGTTTTATTTTCAATTTGTTTATATAGTTTATCAAAGGCAGTTGCCAAGAAAAAACCCAGGGGTATGCATAAGGCATCTTGAATACTATCTTCACTTTCTCTGTAAAGTATATAATTTAATATTCCATAGTAAATTTTCCAGTGATTCTTTATAGCTAGAAAGCATAATTGGCCAGATTAAATGGATTGCTTCTTCCTGCCCACCATCTCATTGTCTTGTATCTTTGTAGTCTCCATGCCCTATATTACATCCTATTCATCATATCATTAGGCTTTTTACTTTTGTTTGGTAAAATGAAAATTATATTATGTTGATTGTGAAAATACTAAATTGATACGGGGAGTGTTTTGCACACCCTACGAGATGTTTTTCCTTGTTACATTCAGTGAGAGCTTGGGGTTTTGCTGGATTTTCACTGTAATGCATGATGCATCCCTCTTGAGACCAAAAACATGTTAAAGATAATGCAGTTGCAAGAGTCATTTTCTAGGAGGATGGAACTCTAGTCAGTTAACTATGGTTCCTGGTGAGTTAACCAAGCAGTTTAAGTCCCTTGCAGTATCTGGGGCCCCTAGCAGTTATCTAGGGATCTTGGTCTGGGACCAAGCAGTATAGAGCCATGGCAAAAGCCCCTAACTGATCACTAGGGCCTCTTTGTCAGTTACACCAGAGATATTTTTGGTCTAGGACCAAGTCAGATAAGCCCCTAACAACTATCTAGGGCCCCTAGCTGATACCTAGGGTACCTGGTCAATTAGCCAGGTGGATCTTGGTTAGTTAACCAAGATGATGATGATGTGTGACGTCCTCCTCTCCTAGGTCTTTGAGATGGTTGAGCTTGGTTTTATCCTTAAGGGACTGGCATTTGACCTTAGGGGCAGTCAAGAAGACGAGATGATCACATCATCCAGTTAGAACCTTCCTTATGGTGATGATGAACTTCCAATTATTGCATGGGACACATGTGGGCCACATACATTGGGAGAGAGAGTTAGAAGGGTTGTTTTCCCCTCCTTGTAGTTAGCCCTCTTGTTCACTTATGGTTAATCTTGTGTTGACCCCTCCTTGGTTATGTGAAAGCACCCCCCTTTGAGTGTGGTAACTTAACCCTTTGTCATGTCCTTAATACCCTCTCCTAAGACGTCTTAACATCAACTTTTTAAAATTTTTTATGGAACCATCTAAAAGGTATGACGTCTTGACCTTATTGGAGTAACCCTAACGTCAATGACCAAATAGTAGGTGGAACCTTTTAGGGGTCATTGAAAGATTATAAATATGAGTCTAAGCCTTCATTATGAATGTATTTTGAAGAGAAAATCTGAGATCTGATTGCTTATGACTGTTTTAGGGTTTTGATGCACTTGTTGGGTGACGTCAAGGGTTTCTATGCTTCTTTTGCTTGGGTGCTCTCTTGCTTTTGGCTCTACTATTCAGTGTTGTTCCTTTTGAAAGGTCTAACAACTGATCACACTTCCACTCTCCTACACATGTGAACCGTGAGCTGTTGTGAGGTTGTCATCTGCCTTGTTGAATTCTGTTTGGGGCTGTGTTAACTTCCTGAGGCTGTCGCTTGTTGTTGAGGTCTGTTCTATGGGTACCATCTATTGTTAGACTTTGATCCGAGGGTGCTGTTTACTATCTTGTGGCTATCGTCTGTTGTGTGGATTGTTCTAAGGGTGCTGCTGCTTGTTGAGGTCTATTCTGAGGCTGCCGTTTGCTGGTAGAGTCTGTCCCAAGGCTGCTACCTACTGGTTTAGGTCTATTTTGGTGCTGTGTTGCGTCTACTTTCCTAGCGTTGATTGGAGAAGGGGTCACTTGGACTTGTGGTACTTGTTGGCTATCTTGGTTGAGGTTTTGGGGCCAATGTTATCAGAACCCAACCGGTTTTGAAAAAAAAACCCAGGTTGGACCGGTTTACAACCTTCACCGAGTCAAATCACGCACTCAAACAGTTTTTGGCCGGTTCCATATGAAATTGGCCGGTTTCAAGGATGAACCGACTAGTTTCGTACAAAACCACCCGGTTTTCTCCAAACCGTCCGGTTCAGTACAAAACCGGCCGATTCTGTACAAAAACGCCAAGGACCCCCAAAACCAGCTAATTTCAAATTCTTTTAATAAAATAAAAAAATAGGGTCCACGTGTGAGCTGTTTAATTGACCCACGACCCTTCTAATGTTATAAAAGGAGGCTCCCACCCTCCATATCAATCACATTTAATTGTGGATGGACTTGGGCCCTCTTCCACAGCAAGAGGATGTGAACATTGGTGTTGCAGTTAGACAAGTGCCTTCAGGCCTAGGGGAGTCGAGCCATGCTAATGTTGAGGATGTAGATGATGACTCTAAGTCTGAGCATGAGGACTTAGATAATTCTGATATATGATTAGAATCATTAGATTGTAGATTGTAGAGTATAGACTGCAGTCATATGCTTATATTTTGATTTTAGAGGCCATTTATAACCTCTTTGTTGATGTACTTTTCTTTAATTATGTATTTTCAATCGACGCTATTTTGGTTTTATACGCTCTTACTTGCTATATACATGAGAAACTTGACATATTTGTGTATAATGGTTTGAATTCACATGGATGCACATGGATATATATGTATTTTTTGAAAATATGAATGTTTTATGTATTTTTGCTCAACCGGTTTTTTTATCCGGTTTGTTTCCCGGTTTTTGTTCGGTTCCGGGTCCCAGGGTCAGCCGGTTCGACCACCGGTTCGGTTCTGATAACATTGTTTGGGGCTGATCTTGGATGTGGCTTACATTCATTCAACTGCTGTACTTTTTGTTGTAATTGTCTAACCCTATCCTTCAACACTTTCTCTCTCTCTCTCTCTCTCTCTCTCTCTCTCTCAGGTATGTTCATACCCTCAGGTTGTGTTTTAAAAACCGGTCTAGACAGAACCAGAACTGTCCGGGTTGATTGGCCAGAGCATCTCCAACCCTAAACTAGTAGAAAACTCGGCTCGGGAACCAATTCGGTACCGAATGGGCCGACTAGATCCCTGAACCAGTCGGTTCGGTACCGAACCGGCTGAGCCCCACTAAAACTGGTTGGGTTCCTCGTTGAATGTCTCACTGTTAATAAAAAACTAACCCTTAACAGGTTTCGTAGCATTGCTTTTGCACTGTTTAAAATTTGAAGTATCATTATGTCAGCAAATTGTCGACGGTATTGATTTCAAGGAACAGCTCACATTTCGAAATAAGAAGTTAACATAATATTAACAATAATAACCAACCCCTCAACATGAAAATGTAAGTCCATGACATCATGTCATTCCAGGATCCAAATAACCGAACTTTGAAGACAACTTCAATCCCCTCATACTATATTCCTAGATGAAACTCTCTTTTCACATTACTGCAAGTCTGCATGTGAAATTTAAGTATCTAAAGTCGAATCAAGGAAGACACCAGATTCTAGCATAACAAGAATCCCCCTTTTAAGGGAAATCAGACAAATCATATAAACAATCTTTAATCATATTATAATGTATTGCGCATATTTTTGAGCAATGAAAGAAGCATTTTTGTTTTTTCTATTTCCCTTAAGAGGATATTGATGCAAAAAAACAAGTTTGAACTGACTTTTGCAGGCAACAGGATACGAGTGTTCTTAATGAAACTCTGTATTCAAGACTTGAAATAATGGAGTTCTTGGAAGAAACCTGAGATAATAGAGCCTCATTGATATTGTATTTTGTTTCAGAATCTGAGATATTGTAGTCTACTTGGTGGCCCATACATTGTTTATGATATTAATATATAGATATATGAGTAGATTTTGCATATCATGTTTCTATTGGTTTGAAATCATAGCTTGAAATGTCAAATATATATTTTTCATTAAGATTTATTTTTTTTTTATGTATTTTTGAATAGTTCGAGTCATTGAAATCAAACCGCTCCGGTTCATTACTGGTTCCGGTTCCTGTTCGAGTTGACCCTTGACTGGATCAACTCCCGGTTTCGAGTCTTAGAACATTGCCCTCAGGTAAGGGTCAGTTTCTTTGTTCCATTTATTGATTTGCCTCTGAGAGGCAAGATATGATCTGAAAGTTAACTCTGAGTATAAGGAAGGTTCTTCTCATCAAGTAAGTTATCAGATCTGAATTTAATTTTTTTATTGATTAGATTTTTACTACTGCTATCCTGTAAATTGTGATCTTATTTAAGTACTATTTTTTGTAATTTAAATTTGCATTAAAGTACAATTTTATTTTTTGTTAAAAAGCTCTAATTTTAACAAAACATAGATCAAGTTTACATGAAAAGAAATGGCATATGTGGGCTACAACAACATCGATGCCATGTTGTTCTTGGCCATCAAATCAAGAAATTATAAGAGTGTCATTTTCCTTGAACGAGCTGTCTCAACATAGTGATAGGTGAAAGGAGTCAATGTTCCATTTTGTTGTTTCTTCCTAAGCCATTGTCTTTATAGGCTGCATTTTGATCCAATTGCTCTAATGCATGGTAGTGGCAGGTTGGGAGCTTTCCAATTTCAAGGAGGCAATGCAAATTAGGAATGGAGGGATGCCATGGTTTGAGTAGAATAACTTTAGTCCCAAAAATGATGTTTGCGAGATTGTACTGAGATTAGAGGGAAGATTAATGATTGATTCTACATGGTTGTACAAAATCAAACACGCGACTGATGGGATTATTGAAAAGTACAGGGCTAGATTTGTTGCTAGAGGGTTCCCTCATAGTGAGGGAGTTGAATATGATGAGACTTGGCTCCAATTGCTAGGTATACTTCTATCCGTTCCATTCTTGCGTTAACAACATGTTATGGTTGGTCTTTAGATCAAATGGATGTAAATACAACATTTTTGAATGGTCTGTTTGAAGAAGTGCACATCAAATAGTCGAGATATTTTGAGGTGTAATGGTGAGATACCAATGTTGCAATGACTTCTTTCATTGGCGAGCCTTCCTGTTTTGCAAAATAGGCATGGAGTGATGACATGATGGAGGAGAACGATGTTTGGGAGACGACCTTTGGTGGCATTAGTGATTGATTCCTAGATAGCAATAGACTTGGATTTGTAGGTTGCAAGTGCAATTGAGGCATAGAGGGAGAAGACTTTTGTAGGAGAAAACACTTTCCTCGCTAAGAGGGATCTTTTGGTTGCTTTGAAAGTGTTTTCATCTAGTTAGGGGAGTGGTTCATGGGATGTGAAGGGTTGTGGTCTCTATCCCTTTTATTTATTATTGAATTACATTAGAAAGTCTAAGACTAGGTGTATGCTTACCTTTGATCAGTGTTAGGGAGGTGCACAATGCAATTCTTGATTTGGTAGTTGGCACACGTGGTGGTTTGACACCTCTTACAAGGGCTCACTTGTTGGAAAGGATGGGTGCTTGACACATGTGGAGTGACCACCTTATGGAGGGTGTTATGCACTTAGATGTCAGGCAGGGAGCCCTAGCAACATTGGAGCCACCTTGCACATATGTTGAGGAATGCTCGAGTTGAGTAACCATTGTTGGAGGGTGCACCATCTTGCTGAGAGGTGCTCTTAACATGTGGACACCTAAACTTGGAGGGTGCACCACTTTGGGGTTGGACAAACCCTATTGTGCCTTGTGGCATTCAAGCTTAGTGTAGTACTTGACTTGGGGTTTTGTTGTTGACTTAGCGAAGGGTTTTTTTATGGACTTGATCCTTGTATTATTTTTGGTCTCCTTGTTATGATATAAAATAACATATAGAATCATAGGAATATAGAACTTAGGTTATAATATAAATATTATGTAATTATTAAAAGGTACAATCATTATAGGCATATAAAAAGCTAGCACCTTCATTCATGTAAATCAACCTTCAATTATATATATGCATTTATTTTTATTCCCAATTGGAGAATCAAATAAAAAAGTGTGTTTTATACTCCATTTGGTATTAGTGGCAAATTCTTCGCCAATTCGTGGGTTAAATCCGTCAAGCCTCCGCATTGTATCGTTTGTTGATTGTACCGACTCAATGGTCACATTCTATTGTATTTTTATACTGCTTGTCCACTATGTCTCTTTTCATTCACTGTTTGCATGGGGCATTTTAGGTTCCACTGAGAAGGTGAAGAAGTTAGTTACTAGTAGATTGAAGAAAATCAAGCTGACTGCTTCTCCAATGAAGAAAATAAAAATGAAAAAGACAAAGTTGAAGATCAATTTTTTTGACTTAGATTTTGAATTCGTCTCAAAATGTGAAATCGATGGAAAACATCGTGAGAGGATGCTAACAAGGAGAAACATATCATTGACATGCAAGATATCACTTTACAATGCTATTGGTGATGGGAATCCAAATAATAATATTGAATATTGGATTCTCACCAATTTGTAGTTACAACCCTCGATTAAGATGGAGATACCTGTTGCAGCCTGATACACACCTTGGGTAATGTGGCAAAATCTTCAAGCCACTGGGTGTGCCTTGGGGGCAAGCCTCAAGCCACTTGATCTTGACTCCGTCTAGGCCAACTCCTAGCGAAGCCAAAGGGGTGGTCCCTAAAAGTAACTAAGGATTTTTTACTGATACAAGATTTTGCAAAATGAAGATTAAATTATCAGCATAAAAAAATTAACAAATCCACATATAATTCCCTTGAGCAAAAAAGATTTGTAAGATGTAGACTAGTGCTGGGTATGTAAATAATGCTATAATGGAAATGTTTTTGCAAATGTTCTTGTTCAGTTTTAAATGGTTAAAGATGAGTTGATTAGAGGGGAAAGGAATTCCAAATATACCCTAAGGTACGAGGAACAAGTCTGGATTCACCAGGTGTGGTTCCACACGAGATGGTCTAGATCGGAGTCGCGGGGGTGTGTCCAACACTAACACCAAACTAGGGTGTAGCCTGGCGGATCCCCACTGTTGCTACGTAGTTAGTTCCCACTTCACTGCAATATTTGCCCACAAATGATAAAGGCGAGACGCTGGATTTCCGTCTATGGGGAAGTTAATTTTAAGTAAATGTGGAAGTTAATTAAGTGCTGCAAGTCCCGTTTCTTATTGTTCCAAAGCCCAGGCAAGCCTGTGATGGACAAAAGCATACGTGGAGACTGAGCTAAATGTTCGTTATAACTAGCTTATAAAATAGAAAAATCAACGTTGCAAAAAGAGAAAGTGTTTTGCTAATTGCTAAACTATGAATCTCTTTTTTGGTTGGCCACCTACTCAGGCAAGCCTTTTCAGTTGCACCGTACTTCGGGAAAGCGTAGTGGGTTTGTTATGTTTGCAAAAATGATAAAAGGGAAAGATTGAAAGCCAACTCTAATTAATCTAATCTATAAAAAAACAAATTACTCTATGGATTAGTATCAAACGGAAAAGCAAAGCAAGAGAGAAAAAATGCACACCACCATGAGGTGATACAGGTTCCCTCAGGGGGAAAGGGATGTGGGTGCTGTGTATCCCACTTACTTTCTTTATTATGATTACATTACAACGCTTTTAGAAAGAATGCCTTTGATCCTTTAAAAGCAGGATCAAAGAGGCTTACAAAATGCGAGAGAAAAAGAGTATAAACAAAGAAGCTTGAAACCAGCGCTTTTGAAAGGCTTAAATCATTAAAATTTTGCTAGCATTTCCGCTTACCTGGTAAGAAAAAGTAAAAATCAGCGAGCAGGTGAGCACGAAAGGTGACGGGTTAGTCAAATCAAACATAAAAATTTTAAGTCTACTTAGTACTTGAGAAAAATATGGAAGATTTGCAATTACAAGTACTAAAACCAAGCCTAGATCTATGCTCTAAGATAAAAATTTAAATGTTTCTTTTTGATCTGACTAATGAAGCATGAAAAAGAAGAAAGATGAATGATGTATCTTTGACTTAGATCCATTCTTGCTAAAACATGAAAGAAAGGGTAATTGAGAGAGTATTTGAATTTGAATGAGTGAAGGAAAGAAAACAAGCCCAAGCTTGAATCTTTGAAGACTAGAGATGCCGGTGGAGACAAGGCGTTAGATCCACATAGAAGTTCTTAAAATGGGAGAGGATGCAGCTGAGCTCAACTCCTTCTTCAGAATGGTAACTAGCACGGTTAAAATGACCTTTGCACAAACAAAATAAAATCTGGTATACTCTGCCAACAGAGATTAAGAGAGCATAAAATATAACAGAGTATAGTATGCTACTCCTATCTAAAGGTAAAGAAATAAACAAGTAAATTAAAGCTTCAAATACCTGCTCTATGGGCTGATAGCAGCCTTCTAATCCAGAAAGATCTACAAGTTCATAACAAAGAAGAAATAACTAGCATGATTTACCTCAATATAGACCAAAGCATTCACAAGAGACACTGGTGCACCACATGGATCTCCAAAGTCTTCTTCTTATTCAAATGATAGAAAGAATACAAATTACAAGAGCATAGGTTGGACCTTCCATCCCCAAATGAGGTGAAGTTGCCTTGCTTAAATACCCAAAGAGTGCGGGTGGGGGGGCGGAAGGGGGGGGGGGCGACGCATTTTAAACTAGAGATGAGGGCGAGTTCTTGAGAAAAAAAGGGGATGTGATTGAGATTCAATCAAGAGGGATGGGCGCCACCGCTCAAGAGGTGCACTGCCCTCTCTTGGGATTATCTCACATCAAATCATGAAGTGCCAACTCAACCAATGCGCCACTCTAAGACAAGAGGTGCACCCCCCTCTCTTGGGATTATCTCACATCAAATCATGAAGTGCCAACTCAACCAATGCGCCACTCTAAGAGAGAATGCACCCTCCTTGACCCAAGCTAACTCGTCTCACTTGGATATGATCTCAATCAAATAGATTTGGCTTCCAGTTAACTCCTTTTGATCCTTATTTAAGTATGCCACCTCTGAGTTCTTGTCCCTGGCAGTTTCCTTTGATTTAGGAATGCCAAATTTGATTTTATTATGTCTTTTTTGGCCATTTTCAAGAGAAAATTGATGTAAGTGATAAATAATCACTCATTTCCTCTCAAAAGTGGGTTTATGGGTTAAATGGGCGCTCTGGGTTAGAAAATGAGACTTCCAAGGGAAATTCCACTTCCTAACCACTTTTTATGTCTTTTTAATTTTTTACATTAAAAACATTAAAAAATTGCTTGTTTTACAAGAATTGGAGGTTTTGAGTGAAAAACTTGGAAATTATATATTGCTGAAAAACAACATATAATTAACAAAGAAAAAACACTCTGGAGTAACGTATTGATGACTAAGTCTAAGTAGGCCAAGCTTGTTACAGAAAGTCATCATGCTACGTCAACTTATTACAATTTCTCCAAGGGGTATGAACATGCAAAAAATTTGAAAAAGGGCCAAAAGTGACCTGCTGGACTCCTGAACATTGATTATGAACAAGTGGCTTGTTTAAATCTTCTACGAGTCATTGGAAATCCAACTAACTGCTACTTAGTGGATAACAATACCACAAAGCGTAGACTACTGACAGTTATAGTCAGTCAATCTCACAATATGAGTTGTGATTCAGTGGAGAAGAAGCATGAATTTAAATCTCCTTCGACAAAATTCTATGTGCGAGAGAGAACTAGTGAAGGAAGGAATTTTTTAATTCAACATCCAAAGCATTTCACTGATATAAAGAATAATGTGAGATGCTGAAGAGTATCAATGTGTGAAAAAGGAGTATGTGTTGATGAATAAGAAGACAATGTCATTAAGTGGGCAGTCGAAGGTGCCATGAATGAATCCATACATTGCCAATTCAAGGAGCAGTTATTTTTGGAGCTTACAATTCCAGATCACAGAAAAAATGCGAAACCAAGTGTAGAGGGAGCTTCATCATCCCAACAGAACAACTCTAGTGCACCACACACATTAGTTGCTTATGAAGAATGGATGCCTTTTATGGAGTTCCAAGTATGAAAGATATCTTAGGTTTGTGAATGCTAGTGCAATGAAAAGCGTGTCCATGACCAATTTTGTTGGATCAAAACCTTATGTGTCACTGCAACGAGAGTTTCGTAAGGTACTCATGAACTGCTTTAGTAGTGACTTTGATAATCCAAAAGTATACCGATTTTTTTTTATCTTATCATGATGCGATAAACAAACTTAAAAGTTGAAACACCAAAGGAGTTTGGGGCATATGCTTATTGTCCATATGAAATTTTATTTATGCATAAGGACTAAATAACATATATAAATACAAATGCGTTGCTTAATATGAGTTGCAAGATTTGGGATGACATTAGAATGTATTTGAAATGTGGAATGTGCAATATAGAGTTCAAATTAATTCTTTTATCGATGACGAAACATTTTGAAGGGAGCGGGAATGTTATAAATATAAAATAACAGAAATAAATTTAGGAATGTTGAGCATAGGTTATAATATAAATCATATGTAATTATTAAAAGGTACAATTGTAAAGACATGATTGTACATGAAGGGTCACTGTAGGCATATAAAAAGCAATATCATCCTTCAATTTCATGTATAAAATTATTTTTATTCCAAATTGGAAGATTTAAATATAAAAGTGAATTTTATACTCCACTCCTTGACCTAATCATATATAATGGGAGGAGAATGCCTTTGTGATATCTTGTATTTTGCCTTATGGATGTGATAGTTGGTGTGATGCTAGCAATTGGAGAATCTTGGAAGAAAGATTATCCACTCTTGTAACAAGGATAGTGCTTGTGAGAGGTATGCGTTAAGGTTCCTTGGATTGTGTGATTCAAGTGAAGAGTAAAGCTTTTGAGATTCTAGTGTGGATCTAAGGATTAGACAATTGGTGTGATGCTAGCTTGTTATGGAGCTCCTAGAGAGACTACTATAGCTTGGCGGGATGCCTTGTTTGTCCTTGTTGCTGCTTAGGGATTGTAGTAATTGTGGATGCCCTTGCTAGGATTTGGGAGGCCTGAGAGAAGTCCTTGCTTGGGATAAAGCTGAAGGAATTGATATACCAACTTTGGCAAAGCTGAGGTGTTTTACTTTTTTTTTCAGGTAATTATCCTGGGGCAAACCCTTGGGCACTTCCCCTCATTTCGAGGACTGTACCCAAGGCAAACCCTATATTCTTCAGGGCACAAGGCCAAGTCAACAACAGGGCTTGAAGCCGTTACGACAATATACACATTATGAGCTCAACATGTCACTTATTGGAATAGAACTCTTGGGTGGGGAGGATAACACTCCATCCCATAATCACTCGGGCTCGACCCAACTGACACTGAGGTATTGTACTTTATCTTCTTATTGTTATAATAAAGAGTTGTATCTGTTAGAAATCTAATCCTAGGGACTACTGTTACAATGTAAATATCATTATTATTAAATTAGGAAATATGAAGAGTTGTAGGAGAATAAGAATTGACGTCTTGGAAGATGAAACCAAATATCACATCCTCATGTATTTATACAAAGCTCACATTAATAAAGTCGTCCAAGCATTGGAGTTATCCCCTGCTTGTCAATTGATATCAGATCACTGGTGTATTTTATAACTCCATGATTACCCGTGGTCTGCTTCATCCTGTCCTCCTCCAATCTGCTCTAGTTTTCTACCTCTGCGTGTTGTAAGTTCATCAGAGGTATCTTCCATCTGTTTGCGACCTAGCCGTTTCTATCTCCTCAGGTTACCTCCAGACCTGCGTTACTGTCTTTTCAGGTCTGCATCCTACCTCTGCAAACCCTAATTTATGCTATCGTTACCTCTCCTGCGTGTGGTGTTGATGTCACTTTTGCGTGCATTCCCTTTGGTATTCATTCTGCATATTACCTTATTACCTTGTTCTTCTTACCTTCTACGTTATTCAGCTCCACTAGTTGTGCGCTCGTGCTCCTAGTCAAGTCTATCATACCAGAACTGTGTTCATGCGAGAGGACTCTTCGTGGTCTGGGAGCCATTGCACAGTGAGTAAAGGCTCTCTTCTGTTGGTTTGGTTTTTTTAGAAGATGCTGATCAAATGCCATACTGGTGGCATTAGATATTTGAAAGGTCCATTTCCCTAGTCCAGTGTTTGTTCCCAGTCATAATTTCTCGATATTTCAACGTTATATTTTCTGGTAAAGGCTTTGTCAGATCCAGATTGGCAAAAGAATCTTGAGCATGTATCCATTTTCCTGGCTTTTGTAATATCTGTTGACGGGACATATTCTTCTGAACATAATTCCAGTTCAAATGATTAAAGCCTGATCAGCACCAGGGCCTTGGAAATGTCATTTAATTGTGGGTTTACACCTGCATTCCAAAATCTCATGTAGAGGCTAGCTGATTAGAGAAAGTCCAGGCCTCTCCAAAAGGTATGCCTATGTCTTCATTGCAGGTGAAAACCACTATAAAGAATCCCTTGCAAAGAATAAGCTCCATCTTTCCTTCTAAGTTTTACTTTCCAGGTTTTCAATGTACAGTTTTGGAGCAGATTTTCGGAAGGCCAATATGGCAATATCCTAGAAATATGCAAATAATAGTGTACTAACCGAGGTAGGAAATCTCATTTATGATATTTTCAGAGTTCATATTTAGACATGGGCTAGGCTTTCTGCTTTCATTGGGATAGGAGTGGTCATTTTTGTCACTTTTTGTTTCCCTGCATTTATAATAGTTCTTTAGATATTGCCTGGTGGCAGGGCATGTAGACGTAAGTATTCTGTTACAGTCTGATGGTCCCCAGACAACCATCTCTGCAGTGAGAATTTATTTCAACTTGTTATGTTTCTTTCTGCTCCCTCAATCTTCTTTTTTTACACTATACTCTATACAATGGAATATCCTGCTTGATGTAGGTTTATTTGGTTTGTCTGTTTTATATCTCATATCCACTATATAAGCTGATTTGCTTTTTTTACATTAATCTTATTCTATTCTTATTTTGTATTTCCAGGCCTTGATCTGAGATGCTTTGTGTCCTTTTCCATGTTCATATTCATGATATATATTGTAGTGCTGTCATTAGTGGCATTAATATAATTTTGATCTATGTGTTAATGATGCTATTTGGTTGCTTGATTGATGTTCTTTTACACTGATTTTGTGCTATCGTATTGATTCTAATGAGCTTGGCACTGATGTTTCTATTGCCTTATGCAGCTTCTCTTAGCTATGGCTAAGAACTTTGGGGATAATTATCTCAGTGGCATTATGCTTCCTGTATTTTTGACTGTAGTCGGAGACAATGTTGGCACACTACTCATGCCTTCCAGTTTTGAATCTCGAATTAGAGGTAAGATTTTTGCTTATGTCTCAGTTTGCATTTGATATGTTCTTTCTGGAAAAGATCTGATCAAAATATTAACTGCAGGTTTGAAGCCAAAAACAGCAGTGTTTGAGCGATTGGCTGTGATGTGCGTGCTTCCGCTATTGCTTACAGGGATATTAGGATCTCACAGTAGACAAGCACAGCTTGCTGAGTATTTAAGATCATTGATTCTACGCAGTACTCTTAAACATGGTGCTTGGACCCCATCTCATACTCCTGAGCTGATTGACGCTGTCCGCTTTCTCTGGTTTGTGTTTGAATTTGCCTCATTTCAAATTCAAGGACATTGTCATGGAAATTTAGGGGAAGGTTTTGTCATTGAAATTCTGGAGTCCCTTCTGAGAATGGTTTGATAACATCTATGCCTCTGGATGCAGTACCTTTGAGGAGCATCATGGAATCATTGTCGGTGTACTTTGGGAGATGGTTGTCAGCACGATTGCAAATGTCAAAATCAGTGCTGCCAGCATTTTCAAAGTTCTTGTATGTAATGCATTTGGAGTAATTCAACAATATGTTTACCTTATAGTTGGTATTATTTATTTATAAAGTCCTTATTTGTTGTGTTCTAGGTTGCTTATGTGGACACAAAGGTTGCTTCGACGCAAATTTTACCTGCTTTGATAACACTGGGTTCTGATCCAAATCTTCATGTCAAATATTCAAGTATTGATGCATTTGGAGCTGTTGCTCAACACTTCAAGAATGAAGTGGTATGCTACTTCTAACATGCTTAAGAAACAGATAATTCTTGTTCTATGATACCTAGTAGATTCACCTTTTTTCCAGAATCTGCCCCAGAATATATTTGTTTTCAGAGGGATTGACTAATGTGTGATATGGTTCTGTCAGATCGTTGATAAAATTCGTGTTCAGATGGATGCTTTTCTGGAAGATGGATCGCATGAAGCTGCAGTCGCTGTTGTCCGGGCTTTGGCTGTAGCTGTACCCCTCACAACAGACAGACTACGAGACTATATCCTGGAATTGTCAGTTCTGAGTAGAAAAGTGAAAGATGAAATTTTTTGTTGATTGTGCAATTATAAATTCCCATTTATAGTATAGTCCTGCTCTGCCACTATTTGCTCTTTGCTTCTCTTGACTCTTCTAACATCTCCTGCATAAGCTATTTCAGCTTACCACAACCACAACACAGGGAACTGATTTGATTCGCCGACGTGAGAGAGCCAATGCCTTTTGTGGAGCGATTCGTGCTTTGGATGCTACAGGTTTGTTACTAATAAATTCTTTCTCTATCTAACGTAGAGCTGTTGTCGAAGCAGCTTACTTGTATTGTCTTCAGTTCTTGGTAGTTGGGGTTATTCCTTGGGTGGGGTAGTTGGGAGTTGCAGTAGTTTGTTGGATTCGGTAGTTGGGAGTTGGAGTCCCTCTCCTAACTCTCGTATTAGTATTTTTTTTATTAAGACGTATATAATTGCATTACCTTCTATTGTTTTTGAGGTGGTCAATTTTCATAATATTATATGGACATAGCTGACAACTGAGAAATCTCTCTGATCTCTAAATTACATGCACGGTTGGGAATATTGACATTTTACTTTTTAGACATTCAGAATATTTATCAACGAACTAATCAGATGGTGATTGTGTCAAGAAAAATTGATTGAAAGAATCTTCAAATGAAAGAGAAATGATAGTTGGTAAGGCCAGTTTTACTATTTCTGATCAGGTTGACTGAAGTGAATTTAGCTTGAAATTCCTGCCAAGGTAGATGGTGTTGGAATGTATCGGACAGATTCCGAAGGATACTTGTGATGAATGGGTATTTTACTATTTTTTATAGGATAAAATCACCTCGAGAGTCGAAACCCATCTTGTCTTCAACCTATGCCTGCAACTCAGTCCTAGGTTTCAGCTGAAGTTGGTAAGGAAATTGCATTGTAAACAAGTTTCTCAGAGCAGAGGAATATTTGAAGAAGTTTGGTGATTTTATGGTTGTATATAATCCAACTCTTTCACTGTAAATGTTTTATCATATATGTCAAAAACTTGTATGCCAAAGAACCCTGAAAGAGCCACCAAAGATCATTTAGAAATAAGGGAAAAAAGAAATTGTTTTAGTGCTCACTACTGACCAAAAGATGAGTTAACAAAGTTAATAGTCAAGCTGGGGAGTGCTTAGTGTTGAAATTTTGTTAACAAAGCTATATTCGCTCATAAATTTGGATTGCCCAATTCAGAGATTTCACCTCACTTCAATGAAGTCATGGATTTATCTTATCAGCCTTAGGGCTGAACTGAAATTTTCAGAAACACACCTGCAAATATTTGAAATCTATCCATCACTAGTCCAGGCAAGTTCAAGTAGATTAACACTATAAAATACTTCCAACACTAGATCAATACAACAGCTATTAGGGTATAATCTAATCAAGTGTGCAGTTCTGAAAATTGTATTAATTATCAACTGAAATATAATAATACATTTCTGATTTGAACTTTATGCAAGGCATGCCAAATTACTCAACATTTCAGTCTTGCTGTCCCGATAAATTAATATACCAAAACAGCCATGAAGCTTGCTCAAGACACATGAAAACCAGATATAAAAAATCAGATCTGCAATAAAATAATTGAGGACAGCAATTGTACAACTCCTAATTATCAAAATATGAAGATAACACACAATACCTCTGCTTTACCAAAACTTGTACATTAAGTCCTGCTTTATCCCAAGCAAGGACTTCTCCAAGCTTTCCAAAGCCTGGCTAGGGCATCAGTAATCATTAAAACCCTAACCAGCAATAACAAGGCCTATCAAGTCACCCACTGAGCTATTTCCGTTGGCGCACTCCCTTGGAGAGGCTATTTGGAGGACTTTGGATATTAGCACATGTTCATTGTTGAAACGACCTCTCTTGAAGGTTGAAAGCTTGTTGTCACATGGACACATTTGTATACCTAAAATCAAAATTTATTTTCTTACATATATACAATTGGAGAGGGATAGACATAATGTAACTTCTTTCCATTAATTTATTATTAATACTAAAAGTACTTCAATATACTTTATTTACGTAAAGAAAATCCTAATCACCAAAGAATGATCATAAATATTAATCACACTAACAGCTTGTCCAAAAGCTGTTTCCATTTTGGCAAAGCTTTCTGGCAAAATAAATGCTTTTATATGTATTTGCAACATCTGTCTGATCGCTTTTTTAATTTCATTGACAGGTTGGTATGCCATTGCATATTTTATCCCTTTTCAAGGAATATTGAAGTGCTCCAGCTAATAGAAGAAATGAATCCATTGTAAAGATATTGATATAATATAATGATAATTAGGAGTTAATAATTGCAGTAAATGAGAATAAGTTAGTGAATAAAGCAAATGAGATTAAGTCAATTAAGAGTTTAGAGTCTAGACATACTCCCGTACCTTTTTGGTAGTTATGCCAGTTATGTCCAAATGAGTTCACTTAATGTTATCAACTTATCTTCAATAATGAATAATCATCTTGTATTGTGGATTTCTCTCTTCAATTTTTTCTTATCAAGGTAACAAAGCCTGTGATGGAGACCTCATATTCTAGGAAACCAAGAAGGCCAAGGAATTTGTAGAGGAGCAAAAACAATCTGAATTTCAGATATTAAAATGGAGGCACTCATATTAGTGCTTTAATTTGAAAACAAAAGAAGAGGATTTAAATTTTTGACGTTCCTAAGTTGTACTAAGGAAAAACAAAAATGTTAAAAATAAAAAAATAGAGGGGAGCTTTGGAGGAAGAGGAACCTGAATTATGGTACATCAAACCAAAAATTAAATTGTCAAGCCCTAGGATCAGATTGAACTGGAGGGAGCCAAATATGGCTTATGGTTGTTACTTTAGTTTCTTTGACCAGTCTTCCAGAGTCCAGACATCCCAAATGTACAAGTTATTGAAGAACCAAAGATTGCTTCTGGTTGCTACCATTGTTTATTTAATCAGTCTTTGAGACATCGTGGATGTACACGTTATTGAAGAACCAAAGATTGCTTCTGGTTGCTACGCTCATTAATTTATTCCGTCTTTGAGACGTCGTGGATGTACAAGTTATTGAAGTAACCAAAGATGGCTTCTGGTTGCCGCCTTCATTTACTAAATCATTTTTCATGACCAAGAGTGATATGTATGGCATTTGATGCTCAGTCTATACACATGTAAATTTGAAAATTGTAATGACATGTTATTATTCCTATGGCATTTTTTCTATTTCTTTGAATTGAAGAATTTTCTGATTGTCCTTTTTCAGCAAGTCTGCTTGCTTGTTATCAGATGCTTCTTTGGTTTCTGTTCAGTGGACATCCCTCTTGACTGAGGTGGTCTCCGTCTTCCTGATCAAATGCTTGTTGCATATGTGCTGAAGACTATCCTAAAAAAAACCATTCAAGTTCCGCTCTTGTGAATGCCCTGGTCCATTGTCTTGGGATGATACAGCAACGCATAATGCCCTTCTCAAATGGTTATTTATGTTCTGGATCATCTTGAACTTTGAAGATTTTGTTTTTTTTACTTTGAGCATCTCCAACATGTCAATCACGTTGTGTGTATACTTAATTAGACTGGAAGTTAACTTACTCGATCATCACTTTGTCAATCTGAAATTCTATTTGCATCATAATATACACTTGATTACCTTTTGCTGCATATGGAGAATTCTTCCATGTTGCATATGGACGATTTTAAATGACTCTGGATTTGAATATAATTTGTGGAATGATGGTCTTTTGTTAGAATGGTTATACTCAGTAACATATTTTGTCTGTGTTGTATTTTATATATTTTTTCCAAACAATAGCAATTGTGTTTAGTATGGCAAGTGGACAAAACCCCTGTCACGGTTATGTTTTTAACATTGCATTAGGTGTTGATTTTGAGACTGCACAATTTCATAATGCTGGAAACTTTTTGTTGCAGACCTTGCACCTACTAGTATCCGGGAATTGCTTTTGCCAGCCATCCAAAACTTACTGAAGGATCCAGATTCTCTTGATCCAGCTCATAAGGAAGCTCTGGAGATCATAGTCAGAGAAAGATCTGGAGGAACATTGGAAGCACTTACCAAGGTGATGGGAAGCCACCTGAGTATGACTTCGGTGAGCAACATTTTTGGAGAGACTGGCCTTTTGGGAAAGAAAGATACAGGGGATTTACCTGATACTTCTGGACAACAGCTGTCTCAACCCGAAGATAATAGATTCAGAAGGATCATGAGGGCTAACTTCTTGAAATGATCAGGGGTAAAGGAGAACTACTAGAAGAAAATGCCCATTCATCTCCGAGTTGAGCACAGCAGTTCTTTTACCTGCTTTTAATCAGTAAATGTATGCTGTAATATATAACAATAAATTATGTGATTCCTGGACAAGACGGGACGCAATTTTTACTTTTTCCTTCTCATTTTAGCTCTAATCCCAGGAATTCCTGGTCCTTGCTTGCATCGCTTGGTGGAATATGCAAGGTTTGTCCTTGATTTATCAGAGTACTTCATTATCAATCTAAATGTGTCTTTTTAACATGAACTGTCTTTGGAAAGAAGCACATCTTATTCTATTGAAAACATTCATATTCAGGTTTTTTGGATCATAATTGATCTGTACAAAATTGATCATTAATTTTTAAAGGAAAACTTTTGGATTTGTTTTCATGGTTGGATTTGGTCAAACATTACATTCATTTGATATACAAGTCTGAGTAAAAATGATAAGCCTAGTGTTGTGTCCAATAATCCATGATGACTTTCATAAGTTTGAATGACAGGATGCAGATATATGATATTCTCATTAATACCGCGAACTATCTAATATATGATATTATGACAGGATCTTAACTGTCTTAAACCTTAATTGGCCAGGTCTATTATGAAGCAGATTATGTTCAATAGTTAGGATATGATAATTTTATTATTGTCCAATAAATGACCTAGAAATAGGTCAATAATATTAGAGACTACAACCAGTCTCAATTGACTAAATACTCCTGGATGCAAAAGAGCCGGAAAAAAAGGAAAGGTACAATTGACAATAAAAAAGAGGGTAGTAGTATCTAGGTAAAGTAGAGGAAAGCCCTATGAGGTGCAAGGCTCTAGCTCAACATAAGCATCATCACTGGAAATAAAAGTAGAAGTAGAGGCAAAAGAAGGAGAAGAGGTATCCCTGTCTTCATCTATCACTGTAAATGAACTGATGCAAAGCATGATGATGTCCTTTGCAGGGTACTTGATGCTGGAAGGTTCTGCCTCCACAGTCCTGGGAGGAGCTCTTGAGCAAAATTAACTCTCCTAAAATTGCCTGATATAAGTCGGGTTGCTTGTGTGGGTCTGGTGGATAGTACTATGCATGATGTGGGTCTGGCTCTCTGTCCAAGGGGTGCGGTGCTCACTGGTCAGATGGGAGGAATGCTGCTGTCTCACTGATTTGTAGCCAATAGATTCAAGAAATGGAGAGAGTTCAATTAGTGCTTACATCGGAAAAAAGGATTGATGAGCCTGATACTAGATAGTACTGGTTTTTGAGAGGCTGCACATGGTCTTTCCTGTTTGGATTATTGCCTCACAGAATCAATCATCTCTCTCCCTCTCTCCTGCTTATTTTTTGGCACAGATGAATTGAACATAGAATTGGTAATGTAAAATGTTTTTTTTTCAAGTCAGTGAATTAGATCATGTCCTTTGGATTCATTGTTCTAGTTAGCCGTTAGGATTGTTTGCTGAAGGAGTTTTACTTGTATAGTATTTACAAATGCTTGGGTTTCTTAAGTGGGGCAAGCTTAGCCCCCTTTAGCTTTAAAAAAATAGCGTTTGAATATGTGACATCCAAAATTGCATGTAGGGGAGTCATCTTGTTTGTCTCCTTGTCCTTGGGGACCATAAAGGGAATCCCCTATTTGGATGGAATTGGATGTCCCTATGGACATATGAGGCTTCTCTCACATCCCTGAAATGTTTCTTGCCAAAAGTAAGGTGCTCTGGGATACATCTCTTGATTGTTTTGGAGACATCTGGGTGGCCCCTATCCAAACCGATCCCCAGGTTGCACTGTTTCTCCATAAAAAAATGCCCACTCACCAGTTTGACATTTATACAAATACTATCTATGTAGATAACAATGAA
>LPNX010933834.1:2936-40718 GCA_001517045.1 Pseudotsuga menziesii
AAGTATAAATGTTAAATGTACACACACACATATATATATTTAAAAAATAGTAAATCAAATAGTGAATGCATATTGAAGTAAATAGGAATATATTGAAACAAATAGCAATGCATATTGAAAAAATAGCAAATGCCAAAAACAAATAGCGACTACACATTAAAACTATATTACCCAGGCACATAAAAAATTGGAAAACCTTATATTGACTTTTTCATGGAAAAATACATCAAATGTTTAAAAATACCCTCACAAAAAATACTAAAAAATAACATAATATTGTAACCATTATACAAAAAGGAAAGTAAAAGAGAACATATGAAGTATTCCATTGAATACTACATATAATTATTAAATGAAGGGTCCCTTTTTAGAAGAGGAAATCTACCCAGAACAAAGTCACCATTCATTCCAAAATAGTCGCCCCAAATAATGAGTCGTAAGAATTATGTGAATTTCATGTCAATAGGGTAAACAACACATCGCAAATTAACACTCTGGATTGCAGAGCATAATAAACAAGCATGGGATTCCTACTAGCTTCATTCAAAAAAATATGAATCACTATAATATCTATAGAATATGCGGATGAAATAGTATTTACAGCTTTATCTTAAGATGATAGGTAATCCGCCTACTTTTCGTTGGATGCAACAGCTGCAAGGGCCCACGAATGCATATCTCAGCTCTTTTTTCGATCCATAGGGCACTTTTTAACTCTCCTTCTCTAGGTTATGGAAGTTATAATCTTATTTTAAATTTGAACTAGGAATAATATATGTACGCACTCGTCAGGAAAATTCTTTGTTATCAGGTCGCAAGAAGATTGAGATCCAGGTATCAATAGAGAAAGGTTTGGTTGCAAAGTCAATGAAGGCAGAGAGAGGAAAGTCACAAGGTCAATGAAGGCAGAGAGAAGATCTTAGGAGTTCAAGAGAAGACCTCTTGCATTGCAGATTCAGAGTTGTAGTACCCAAGGAACCCATGGTATGCTTAGTGCCATCCAAAATTAGTCGAAGGATATGGGGGTCGGGGGACCTGAGCAAAGTGTTGCAGCATGGAATATCCTAAGTTAAGGTAAGAAGCAAAACGCTTACTTTAAGGAGAACACACTCACAAAAGGAACGCTTAGTCTAAATGTAATATTCACAAAAGGCACACTCACTCTAAATGTAATACTCACAAAAGGCACGCTCACTCTAAATGGGTATAAATGTAATACTCACAAGAGGCATGCATACTCTAAGGGGAAGCGAGATCAAGAGCTCGTTGTTCCATCATCCATGCCAACATCCCATCCCTTTGCTCGGTTCCAAGTCCAGTCATGGATCGAGACCCAGAAGGGATAAAATCAGCATGTGAAGGCACTTTTGTTGAGGGAGGATGAATTAGGAGATTTGAAGCATACAACCAGCACTCCAATCAGCATCAAAGGTTACTTGTTCATCAAGCAATGTAATGGTATTAATGCTGCATAGATGCTCTAGATCAACAGGACTAGTACGGGAATGAGATAGTAGGGTATGACCTATGAGGAGCCATACCCTGTCGACAGCTTAAACGCTAATGATCCAACTGTTGCATTTCTTATATTTTGACAGCCAAAGTATTCAAACAACCACAAAATAACTTCTGGAAGATTTTTGTTGTCACTACAATTTGGAAATTACTGGTTTAGATTTGAGTTGCTTTAATAAAAATGCTGAAAGAAGAAATCCATAACATTTGGTAGTTCCGGGGCTAGGCATCTATGATTCAATAGCAGTTCGATTTCAAAGTTTAGAATGTGTTGGTTTTATGTTAACTAGCTCAAAAACTCATGAAAATTGTACCCATGGAGTCAATTTTCCTAATGGGTAGGCAATTCCATCATTTTGCATAGCTTAGCACACCAACCATGAATATGCTTTCTCTAAGGTGATTAGCAATTTTCCCATCAATTTTGTGTAGTTACATCAATTCTCCATTCTCCATGAACATAGTAACTAATTACATCTATGTATTTTCTAACAGATTTATAGGTTTGAAGTAGATCTCTTAAAGAAATTCGCCACGAGTTTGCCTCCTAAGCAATCTCATTATCCTGACTCTCCTGATATTTGTTGCCATGATCTTGACTCTCTATCAGCAAGGTTACACTCGTGCTTCTGTAACCGGTCCAGTTGTTGGTTCCATTATCAAAATCAAAATTGTTTCATTATCAAAACAAAATAAAATTAGCCAAAATTAGCCATGTACTTGTGAGAAAACTCAGATTAGAGGAACCCTAAGACTCGAATTTGCACAACCACATACGAAAATACCAATACAATTCACTCATTAGAATTATCTAGGCATTAGAGACCTCCAACTGTAAATTCATGTGGGAAAAGTAAATGTTAAACGACAAAAGAAAGATATAGGGAGATTCAAAACCTGGACTCATGTGCATTAGATAGATATGATATGATAAATTATAGAATTTCATTTTTTGTGCACAAAATAGTTGAACTTGTGAGTGACACATTGTTTTGAGCTTCCCATGTCCATTATATCTAGCTCTCATAACACCATAAAATCAAATCTTTCTTTATGGGTGGAAACAAAGATACCTAGATACCTTGTGCTCTGCTCACCATTTTGGTGGTCGCCTTGTCCCTACAGTAAAGTAGCAATTCAAAATTCTTACCATGTTGAATCGAGTAATGGGATCCAAGGCCAGTTGCATGATGATTGTCACATTTCTTTCTGATTAGATAAGGAGAAACTGCCAATCAAATGCAACATGAATGTACAAGCACATAATTCATATTGTATCGGTGATGCAGAGAGAGTAGCTAGATTTTGGAACAAAATTTATGCAAAAAGAAAAATATTACGATTCATTGCAATCAAGTTGTCTACAAAGAAGGGTAGAGTAGGGCTATGTGCAGGCGAGCCAAGAGAAGTAGAGTGTTTGCTGCAACCCTTGCTCAAAACATAGGCAACTCTCATACAATCAAAGATGTGACTTAGGGAGGAGAGAAACTAATACACAACCACAACACGTATAGTTGATGCATGCATGCATCTACTTATTTTCAAATTACGGGTATCAATACATAATAATTATTATGCACATCCTTCAGTGCATCGAATTCCATATAAAAACAATTATAGTTTCTTGATTTGCGATTATGTACACTTATAAGTTCTATTTGTGAAAGATATGATAAAATTCTATTATATTGAATTGCCCAACTAACCTTTGAATCCATATAAAAATATCACATTCCATAAGAATGCCAAGATATTCCATTCAAATATCACAAGTAATTGAAAAAAAGATCACCATTGAATATAGCAATAGCAAAATACTTATAAGTTGAAGTGATTAACTAACATTAATATCCATATTTCCCTTTGACTTGAAAAAAATCAATAACTTTACCTCTCACTTGCCTTTGAAGAGGACATGTACTTATGTGTTGTGTTTCAACCAATGTTACCATACATTGCGTTGAATATGCATTTATATAATCCACTGTAATTAATGCCATACATTGCATTGAATATGCATTTATATAATCGACTGTAATTAAAGAGTTTTATAATGGAAGTCGCCACCTTTGAACATGTGTGGAGGAGCAACCATACACCAATCTAATCTGACCAACAAGAATCTTTTTGAGTGATGGGAAATACCGTTCACAAGATTTTGCGCAGCTCCATTCAATACAATCTTTTCAATATTTTACTTTACAACAGCTTCAATTAGAATGCAGAAGTATTCAACACAACTTCTCAACCGGTGTACAATATCAACGTAGGAAAAAACAGTCACGAGTGCGGAAAAAACAGTCACGAATGCAACAAGAGTCTTCAACTGGTGCAATACTTCACACACCAACAACAAAAGAAAGCCAGCGATACTGATTCAACAAGAGTGCACCAGCACAAGTTCTCATGCAATATTCAATTGAAGACATAGTATTCCACGTAGAAAAATTCAAAATAAAAACAATAAAACCATATAATTAATGAACACCAACTGTTAGACCTTATCGATGTCACACATCATCTCTTTCTTGACGTTCTTGTGCCGTAATAACTCCTGGCTATGTAATAACTCTTGGATGTGGATCCTTCGCCGCCTCCCATGATCAAAACGCTTTTGATGTTGAAATCACACATCATGACCACAAATTAGAATCATGCGAACCAAGTCTTTGTCGACATTTAAAGGGATTGGATATTAACAATGCAAATTACTTAATTTTGGTGGCATACGAGCACCGTATGCACTTGTAATTTGTGATAGATAAACTTCCACTTCTGCGCTTTGCAACTTTCAGTCAATAACAATTGTTTGTCCACAAGCAAGCTTTATTGGAAATTCACAATATTTATTTTATATATTTCTACATAATGTACTGTATCCAGCAGAATATTTATTTATATATTTGTAGAGAATGGTTCTATATCGAGCAGCGTTATATCTAGCCGTTAATTGCTTGCTTGCTCACAAAGAATGCTGGGAAGACAACGCTTCGCAACTTTCAGTCTATAACAAAAGCCTGTTCGCAAGAGAAAAAGCAAGCTTTATAGACGTTCAAAGAAAAGCAATTCAACTCTGTATTTTATATTTCTAGATAGTGTAGTGCTTCTATTTACTTTGCAAAATCCAAATGCTCTTCCTCTTCACTGTACTTTGCAAACCCACTTTCCCCTCGAAATGTTAAGACAACTGGGACCAGTGAAAGAAGCAAAATTGCAGAATGGACAGTCATTTTTGAATTGAGATCGATAAATTTAATTCAATTCCCACCGATACACTAAATCCGACAAAGGACGATGAGCTATCTTTTTTTATGCAACAATACTTGCTCGCTTTGAGTTTATGATAAAGATGGATGTGCTCACCCCTTTCCCTCGTGCATCGGGAAAGTTCCTCCAGGTCCTTGGTAATCAGAAATCTTATCACTAGCAAAATAATCATAAGCGATACCATAGGCTTGTAATTGTTCAATATTTCATTCATTCACTTGCTCAATTCACCATAGAGTTTGGATAACCCCAGCTAACCCTTATAAATTAGAATTCCAACTCCGTGGCATTCCGTAGCAATCATGTAATCACTCAATTCAGCACATCAGCATCAATTGTTATATATGCTAATCCTACAGAATTACCACCTAAGCACATCACATCAGTAAGGAAACACAAAGGAGCATCTTATAAAAAATAGAACCTTATTTGTTCTGATGAGCCACTCAATCAAATGAGATCGATAAATTTAATTCAGTTCCCATTGATCCACTAAATTGGACAAAGGACAATGAGCTTCTTACATAATGAGAGTGTGCAGGGAAGGAGAAGGACAACGTCAAGTGGATTTGATACAAGTACATGTATGGAGAAAGACACTTGGTGTCCATGCACTCCAGCAGAGGTTTGAATTTAGGGTTTTTGACACGAAAGCCTCGGTGCTGTACTTTCTTACAAACACGGATGATCGAAGGAAAGAAGGTTTAAGAGGGTGGGAATCTAGAGGACTGGAGAAATGGCTGCATGGCATTGAAAAGACTAGATGACTTAATGCAAGGGCATCCCAAAGACTGGGTGGCATCCAAAATATTGTGATCCAGGGTATCAATGCATAGTAATTATTATGCACATCCTTAAGTGTATCAAATTCCATTAATTTCACCCACCTTATTTGTTGTTTGACATTATTGTTGCATTAAAACTTTGCTGACGAGAGCCTGCCGCCGGGTCTTGGGGCACAAGACCCTAGAGAAACGTCACCTGCACAAACCAATGAACATGCAAAAAATTAGTTTAAAAAAATATTATTTAACACACATGAAAATTAAACTATGCAAAACTTTATAAAACAAAAAAAAAAAAATTCTCATGTAAACCCCCAATTAATAGGCCTGAGCAATTCATATATATCCCCTTGTCAGGGACATAATAAAGCCTCTATTTATTCAAATAAAGCCTCTGTTGATGGGCTTGCTTTCTTCATGGTGCTAGTTGGGTCTGCACCAGCAATGAATGGATCGGGCACCAATGAAAAACATTCTACTCAGATAGACGTTGTTGAATTAGATACATTCAAAACTGCAAAGCCAATGAGTATCGTACCATTAGTGCCCATGATCTAAATGATAATCATGTTGGAATTTATGTCAACAACATTACTTCCATGAAAACCCATTCACTCACTAGACCAACACATTAATGGAAATATAACTTGGGATGCATTATGGTGGTTGGATTATGGTGTTGTAAACTTGATTGGAAACATAAACCTAAAATAAGAGAAGTAATTCAAACATTGAAGTTTGAAGTTATGATGTTGAGAATGATTGTTTTTCAACCAAAATTGCATTCTGATCGATCATATTCGTCTGAATTTGAATTTTATGATTCAATCCCCAACCCTCTTATAAAACCCAATGGGATAGCTGACCGAAACATCATGGAAGAGCTTTATGTCTCGATAAGTCTGTGATTTCCCTTGTAACTTTGATTGATCATATTCATCTTAATTTGAATTTGATGATTCAGTCCCCAATCCCCTTATAGAACTCGACACGATAACTGACCAAAATGGGAAATAAATTTATGTCCCAATAACTCTATGATTCTCCCCATAACTGTGTGTAAGAGCTTAGCGTGCAAGAAACGTACAAGGCCACAATAAAAAACCATTAACACAAACAACAAAGAAGTGATGTAGCTCAAGACAGTTGCACAAACAAACAAAAAAATATTCTTTAGACAAAAAGAAGGGGGTTGATAGTCGGCAAGAGCTATTCATTGAGCTGCAAAGCATTTAATGCAGCTGCAACAAGCTTGATTATAGTTGGATCTTGAGCTACTTGAGATCCAACACACTTGATAGCTCTTGAAGTTGATTGTCATTCATGAAAACCTCCTCTACACACTTGCATAGTGGAAGTCTCCTCTATCTGTGTATCTTCAGCATGCTCGGGCGCAAGGGTACTTCCTTCTTTACCTTTGTCTTCTAGCTCCACCTAAATGGATTCTAAAATATCCTTTAATTGTTTGAACCAAGACTCATTTCTTTCAATGGCATCCATAAACTACTCTTGAAGTCGACACTTGGTGTCTAGAATTACCTTTAGTAGCTCCTCATACCTAGTTGCTTGGAGTCACTCCATTCCTTGCATCCTACCCTGGAAACCTGATACACACATTTAAGCATTTTCTTGTAGTCCACCATGAGGCTTTTTAGCTGCATTATTTCGCCCATCAACCTTTCCAGCACTTTGTCCTTGGAATCCATGGTTGTCAACCTTTCCAGCACTTCATCCTTGGAATCCATGGTTGTAAAGTCCAATTCGTCGATAGAGAGACATTCCTTTATTCCTTCCCAAATCCTGCTTGTGCTTCAGAAAATAAACAAAAAATTAAACTTATTCTTGAGCCTTCCAAAGGAGACATGCCCTAGATCATGCGAGGGATTTCTCAGATACATCACCCATGCCTTCGCATACATGGCGAAGGATGGAAGAAGGTTAATATATGACTTCACCAGTCAAGAGATTTTAATGCTCATTAACTTCCGTCTTCTATTAGGATCCTCCAACCACCACCCATTCAAATCAAAGTTTTGAAGTGACACCCGACTATAGGTAGTGGAAGCAAGGGTGTCATGAGGCCGTGTGTTAATCCCTTTAAATCTAGTTTCAAAAATATTTTTTCCTAAGGTGGTGTGGAGAGGTCTATTTATTGACCATAAAAGCATGAGATCCATTTAACTATGGGGATGTTGTGATTGATACTGAGTACACCTTGCTTAAGACGAGATCCTATGTTGGTAAACTTATCTGCTTTCTTGTTATTATGTCTCTTGATGTGGAAGAATTGGGCCCTTGGATATTTGGGATAAAATCCATGATTTTTTTCACACTCTCCCTACTCCTTTGTATCTACTTTCTTGGATCTTCCTCATCTTTTGAATGATTATCCTTCACTATACAAAAACTTGGTAGTTTTCAATGCCCATCCTAGACATTGCCTCTATGCTTTGCAATAAGTAATCCCATTCCTCTTGGTTGTTTGTTAGTGTACCCAAACCCCAAGCATAATAATGCATCTTTGTTCCTCCTGGGTAAAAAATGACCCCTACACCTGCCTCCTGAACCAATTTTAAAATTTGAATAACACTAATATTACAAATTATATTTATATAAATTAATTTAACTTGTTGCTTAAAAATAAATATTTGTGAGATATAGATGCAAAGTTGAAATTTTAAAATATTTTATAAATTTGATTTTTTTTGCATACTCTCACTTTATGTAAAATTAAAATATTTTATAAAAATCTCAGGGGAGATATACTATACATTGAGGTTCCATGAAATTGATTCAAATCATAGTAAATCCTTCTGAAAATTATTTTAATTATAATGAGAAAAAATGTGTAGCTTTAGTTGGGGTGATTTCTAATACCTTTTAAATCTCAAGAGCAAGGAACCATATATGTAATACATGGCATGTTGAATACCTTCATAAGAGTCCAAATGTTGAAATCTGAGCAATACTCCTATGCAATCATGTTATTGTTCCCACCCTGTAACATGTTTGGGTCTTAAGATATGGGGAAACATAAAAGGTGTCAGGGGAAATGAGTAGAGGACAACAACATAGAACAACTTTTATAAATGATTTAATTTCCTTAAGTCAGGTACAACATTTCAAAAAACCATGCTTGTAGTGATATGAGGAACAAGTTGATTGTAGTATTTTAGTGGAAGAAGTAAGAAGTGTATGATAAAAAGTTAAAGATATTGATGATTCTTTGATATAGAAGCCCTCGAGCTCCGAGTGAAAGCATACATGTTAGATCTCCTTATGTTGGAAAGGATATTTGTGAGACTACACTTTGGTTCTATTATGTATCATTGTTGATGTACATTTATCTTAATTCATCATTAAATGTGTGATGAATTTTCCAAAAAACCAAAATTATCCGTAGCTAAAATCCATAACCAAACAATGGTAAAAATTGAAGGAAGAAATATTACCAAATATGAACAAAAGGACTTCTTTACGATGTATTTGAAAAACATAAGTCCAAAATTTGTTCTAGAATGATGTGAATACTTGGAAAATAAATATTCCAAGTCAGATATTTGTCCAAGAAGGATTTTGAAGTATGAATGGATGTGATTTGTGTTGAATTTTCAGAAGTATATGTTGAAAAAACAATGAATTATATGTTTAATTCACAAAAAAAATATAGTTTTATAGTCTTTAAACTATGTAATCATTCCATTTTTGTGCTTGTCGATGATAAGAAACAATTGAAAATTATAGCATTTTTTTAATTCTGGGTCACAAGAAACAATTGTGTAAATGACATGCAATAAGGAAAACATTTAAAGGTTCACACTATTTTAATTATCCATAATATATAGAATTGTGGTAATTCCATTTATTTGTTTCAACAAGGCAATACAAACTACATTAGGATGTATGTACTAAAAAAGGCATCTCCAACAAATGATGACATAGGGTATTGATATCCACCCACATAATATATACATAAAAATACCAAAACGACTACCTTCAGTCATAAAGCGTAGCTTGAAGTTCTATTCTACAACATGTTCATACCAAAAACATTTCCATTAGTTTAGGCTCTTTCAACACGAGAAGACATTGATGAAGTACATATGATGTAGTTCAATTTTTTAGTCTATGAAATCTAATAAAAATGTTTTTGCAAAATTTCATGTTCATTGAAATATGGATCCAATAAGTAATTGTGTTGAATCACTTTGCAAACAACATAATTATTGGAATGGCCTATATATCATGGAATTGTTTTAAACTTCAACATGATATCAAATTTATCCAAATGCTTAATTATTCAAGGTGACATCAAATTTTTAGATAGGTAAGGAGACTGTCAAATACCTTTTTTGTTGATGGATTTGAGTTGGTGTCTTAGTTTGGAAATTATTTAAAGTATCACCTCTTATGGAAACAATCAACCCAACCCACCATAGATGAAGACGATGTTTTCTCAAGTGAATCGGATGGCTGAAGAGCACATCTCTAGGATGGAAAATCGCTTTCATAGTTAGGGAAGAAAGACGAGACTAGAGTAGTTAGTTGAATAATTGAGGTGAATGATTGAGGATTCAGGTTCCACCAAGACCTACACTTGAACCCTGGATTTGTTCTGGAATATGAAGGCCTTGTTCAGTTTGGTGATGGAGGATTATGCAAAGGGAAAGTTGCAGGAAGATCCTCAAGGATTAACCTTGGTAGCTCATATTACTTGTCTAGAGAATTGGATGAGGAGGTTGGTCCATGACCAATTATAAGATGATGAGTGAATCAAATGAAATATTAATTCTTTGGAAAAAGAATTGATAAGTAAGATGTTCAACATAGAGCCTCTATCTAATACCTCTTCCTCGTAGATGGTCTATTAGTGCTACCCTCTAGCCAGTGAGTAAGGTGCTCCTTCATTGGTTAAGTTTGAGCATCCATGTGCCACCCAAACAATCTATTCCCCCATCCTCATATAGGATGATGATTAGCTCTATTCATGAATATTCTAGTGTTAACATAGGCTATGCTTTTGATTTAGACAATCTATTTTATTTTATTTTTGTTATAACCCCTAGCTTATGGGGGGTATTTTGATAAAACTATTTAGATTGCATTCTTAATATTTTAGATTTCCTTCATAGACAGTTTCATAATAGGGGTAACAAACCAAACAATGTCATTTGGAGTCATAGTGTAGCTATTTTGAAACTTTTTAGCTATGTATATTATTCTTAGTTTAATGAAATTTTGAACCTTACAAAAAAAATACGATGATGTCTCATGGCCTTCATAATGAGGATGACCTCAACTATTTCATATGAATTACTTACTAACAACATGAAAAAGTTGTGCAATAACACCCCAAGGCTATTAAATAAAAACAAAGCTCAAAAACCCCATGTAGCACCTAGTCAACATTAAGTACAATTGTGGAACATATAACAAGTGTTGTGTTGTTGGGTCACAAGTAATGGAATTAGGCATTGGGAGGGGGACACTTTCCTATCCTACTAATTTAGGTCAAGGGAAGGGGCATGCACGATATATTTGAACCAAACATTGCATATACAAAATAGACTTACCCTAACAAGGAGAGTGTTTTAGAGTTCTATATTTTGTTTACTCCAGTAGGAACAATGGGTAAGAAATGAGTATTCTAAAAAAAAAGTGAACGACTTAATAATAAGAAACAATCTGTAATATCAATAAAATTCAATTAGCTCACTAGCCATTCACTACGATAGAAATGAACAAATATATATATATATATATATTGAAGACTCCATCGACATTTTCCAACCAATATGAAGCATATCAACAAACCGACGAGACCACAAGAAAAACCAAAAAGTATGCAAAACTATACAATAATATACAAGGTACCAGCCCAAGCTGGAAGCTTAGGCATAATACTTCTTAAGGTAGAGCCCATTTCTAGGCTCCTTCATCACATTCCCTTCATAATATTCCAAATCATAAGCCTCTTTCTCTAGGACACACCTCACAATGTAAGGACCATGCCACATATGATTAAACTTGTTTGTCCCCAATGGTTGATTGGCTTGATCATACAAGAAGACCAAGTCACCCTTGTTATACTGATGGTGATGGATAGACTTATTGTATTGGGCCTTGACACGACACTTATTTACTTCTATCACCAAGGTAGCATCTCAACGTTGCTCATTAAGCTGCTTGAGGTGGACTAATTGTTGTTCTAACTTAGAGGTGTCAGGCAGGAACTCTATAGCTAGCTTCAATGAAGGGATCTCACATTCAACTAGTAAAATTGAATCCACTCCATTAACCAACTGGTGCAATGAAAAACCAATGGAACTCCTGGTTGTGGTCCAGTAAGCCCACAAAGAAGGATACAAAATGATATGTCAATTAGTCTTGCTTTGTGTGATGGTTTTTTGTAGAATATCCTTAGGAGATTTGTTAACCGCCTTGACCTAAACATTCACTTGGGGGTAGTAAGAAGAATAATGCTCTTGATTAAACCCCAAATTTAAATCTAATTCCACCATCATCTTATTATGAAAGTGATTGTCATGATAAGTGACAATCTCCTTCGGGATCCCAAACTGAGTGATAATCTAATTGAAGACAAAATGGGTGGTCATCTCACCATTGTATTTAACTGTAGGCATGGCCTCCACCCACTTAGTAAAGTAATCCAAGGCCACAATAATATGATTATGCCCCCCAACTGAAGGTGGGTTGCAATCCATAAAACCCAACCCCCACTTGCTCAGGGGACCGACGATGATAGGATGTAATGGGGTGGGATGTGAGCGCATGTTCTGAGAAAACACCTGGAAAAGGTGACATCTATTGACTCTATTTTTGTAATCTTTAAAGATCAGAGACCAATAACAACCCACTCTTAAAATATTCTGAGTTGTAGAAATCCCAGATAAATAACCACCACACACCCCACTATGGAAATCATTAAGCAAAACCTCAACCTCCTCTTGATTCAAACAATGACACAAAATAGATTCTACACCATGATGATACAATGTGTCACCGATAATGAGGTAGTTCTTAATGTTACGATGTAAGTGTTTTTGTTCATCCCTCGAGAGATGCAGAGGGAACTTTAGAGTCCAAAGATAGACGATAATATCACCATACCAAGGGTCCATAGATGAAATGAGGAAAATGTGCTCATCCATGAATGAGTCCTCATGACTTGTATCCTCATCTAGCCTAGGAAGATCTAAAATTGACTCCGCTAAGACCAAATAATTCTTAGATTTTGTAGAAACAAAATCAAGGTCAACTTCTTGTAAAATAACAATCCATTTATGATATTTCCCCTCTATGATCCATCTGGTCAGGATGAAATTAAACAGATTGATATGCGCTACAACCATGGTCTGAAGAAGTAAAATGTATTGTTGTAATCACTAGATTGCATGAAAAATATCTAAGGCCAACTTCTCTACTTGAGTATATCAAAGTTACACATCAATAATATTTCGGCTTAGATAATAAATGATGTGCTCCTGGATCTCGATATGCTCTTGAACTAGGACCATACCAACCATTTCTTGATACACAACCACATAGAGTAAGAAGTCTCTAATATAGTCTAGAGGACTAAGCATAGGGATTGATGTTAAGTATTTATTAAGAGCATCAAAGGAATCATGGGCTCGCTCATCCTATAAGAATATAATATCCTTCTTTAATAAGCACATAAAACCCTTGGTTACGTTGGCATAATTCACAATGAACCAATGTAAGAAATTAGCCATCCCTTGGAGACTCTGAAGTTGTTGAATTTTGCACGGGGGAGGAAACCAAAGTATTACCTCAACCTTTAACGGATCGACCATAATACCCTCATTTTAGACAATGAATCCCAACAAGCGACCAGTCCAAACACAAAAGAGGCACTTTTGAGGGTTTAAACAAATCTAATAATGACAAAATCTCTTGAAGACCAAATGAAGATGTGCTGGATGGTCCACCCTCTAATGAGAGTGAGCAGCGAGGTCATCTAGATACACTTCAATTATACATTTAAGGTCATGAAAGGAAAAGGTCATCACCCACTAAAAAGTAGCTCTGCCATTTTTAAGGCCGAAGGGCATCTTTCAGTATGAAAAAGTACCCCAAGGGCATATAAATGTAGTCTTGTGTTGATCCTTGAGCTTAATCTAGATTTGATTATATCCAAAAAATATTCCATAAACAACAATTTCTCGCTCCCCACACACTCATCTAAAATATGATCAATAAATGGAATGGGGAAGTTATCCTTAAGACAGGCTCTATTCAGATCTTTAAAATCGGTGTACACTCGAATAGTTCCATGTTTCTTATCCATGGGAATGGGATTGGATACCCATTCAGTTAAGGGAACAAGGTAAATGAAGCCAATTTTGAGTAGCTTATCTACCTCATCCTTGATGGTGAGCACCTTACGGGGATTCACAATGCGTAAGAATTGCTGAACATAATTAGCATTAGGTTAAGTTTTAATCTCATGTTTGACAATGCAAGGGTCTATCCCTCAAATTTCTTCATACGACCACGTGAATACGTCACAAAATTCCTTAAACAACTTGGTGTATGTATGAATTTCTTCAGGTGAAAAACCCACACCGATGTAAATGTTCTCCAGTTTTCCAGGGGTCCAAGAAATGTTGATCAAAATGGTGGTATATATATTCACCATGTTCCCTTCGGCATATATACCATGTGTTCCTAATGGGACCATGGGGTGACCAACTTTCTCACTTAAGGCTGATCAAATTTCATCATGCTCAATTCGTTTTAGATATAAAAGGAAATACGATCGATGATGCACATCCTCCCAAGGTTGTTTTGAACTAGTCACGAACTCGATAATATTTTCTTCTGAAGGAGAATTGTCATCAAGAAAATCATGTGAGCACGATGAATTGGCCGCCCAAATAGGTGGTAAAAGGAGATCTTCCTCTTCCATCTGCAAAGAGGATAGATCCAAGTCCGCAGTGACATCGAGTATAGCTTAGTAAGCAATCTATGTTGCATACAATGAAATATCCACTCTAATGGGTGAAACCAATTCACATGAGTCAACCAGAGAAGGGAGAGTCCAATGATCACTTAGATACGAGGAACGATATGAGAATGGACTCAAAGGTGATGAAACACCACTGGGGGTACAATCAATAGTTAATATTGGTGCCAAATGTCAAAAGTTCCTATCAACAAAGGATATATTATGACACCAACATTCTCAGTTGTCAGCTGAGAATTTTCAATTACCAGGATTGTGGAACACGGTGATGCAGAGGAACTAGAATTAGTAAAAGAGAGTTGATCGATCATCATGATTCTACCTTCATGAGGAAAGTAAATGACATGAAACATAGAAAATGTGATCGCCTTCATGGCATAAATCTAATTCCAAGCAAACAAAATATTATAGTCAAGGGGCACATGAACCACCACCACCTCAATCGGCATGGTCTTCCCCCCCAACTAGACCTGAAGGGAAGGGATAATACCATGCGGTCTAAATGAGCATTTGTTAAATGTCATCAACATTGTCATGGATTTGGACAACATGGGAGAGCTAAGGCCCTTCGAACAAGCCAAAGACATCGTCGATGTTGCAACACCTTCATCAATGACTATATGTTTAATGGTGTTATTCAAACACTCTTGATGGAATTGAAAATACACATGGTAAGGTAAGAAAAGCTGGACATTGTGAGTCTCAAACTTGATCACACTGGGGCAATTCAAATCAAGAACTCCTAATGGAGACAACAAGTCTTTCCTCTACGAAGGACAAGTCTTACACACTTCTAAGGCTGAGATCACACACATAGTCTCACTTAGAACCTCTACAATAGAATAGTTTTTAGTGGCTCGGGCATTAGGGTTTTTCACCAAGCACTTAAGGACTCCTTTGGGTAGGCATAGTATAGTCGCAGGCTTATCAATTTGTAAAGGAATTGCTGGAGGCGCAAGCTCTTTCCTGAAATTCATATGCGAAGAACCATAATTGTGTGAATGTGTCACAAAATGAACATCCAACAACATATTGATACAATAGTGACCACCTTCATCAGTTAGAGGGTTTTGACTCCCACCAGACCCATTTTTGATAGCTGAAGCACTCAAATCCATGCTATGGTTATGCGGAAGGGGTTTTGTTGGCACAGTTAGGCTCTTTGCGATGAACTTTGAGGCCTCATCGATCCTAGGGCATAAGTACGCAAGGTGGTCTCCTCCACAAATTTTACAAGGGAATTTGACCTTACATTTAGGATTCTTTTCCCCACCAGCATTTTTCATTGTTCTTGTCATAATTACCGTTTTCCTTCTTATTCCCACCCTTCATATTATTCTTCCCTTTCTTTCTATACTGTCTGGGTTGCTAGTTACCCTTTTGGTTCGACGACTACACAGAATGTACATCCATTGATTGGGTGGGGTGGACAAAGTTGTAGATTGTCCATACGTATACTGGTTGATAGAAAAATTTTGCATTTGATTCATAACCTGGTCCATAACTTTCACATTCACAGATCCAATAATGTCGTTGACACGTGGCTTAGATTTCAACTTGGGGTCATGATTTGATCTTGGGTTGTTAGGAATGATCTCATAAAGGATCCAAAACTACACATAAATCAAGTCTAATTGCTAAGCTCAAAAAATGGTATGTTCCTTGGGATCCAATCCGAATATTGAAACATCCTTCACAACATAAGGAAATAACGACTTAAGGAACCACTCTAACAAGAACTCAGGTGTAATGTTGTCCTTAATCAATCTCCTACATCTATGCCACCCTTGAATATGGTCAGAGATGTGAGTAGCCTTTTGTTGTCGAAAGGTTGACAAGAGTTCCATGTTGATGTCATAACATATTAAAAATTGAAATTTATTAATAAAGACCATGGACAAATCATTAAAAGTTTGGTATCTCCCCCCTAGAAACTCTATATACCATTTCATAGATGGACTGATAAGGGTGAATTGAAACAATCTCAATTGAACAGAATCATTATTCAATGAATTCGATGAGAACTAGAGATGGAAAGTAGTGAAGTGATCTTCTTACCTTCAAACTTTGGATGTCTGAAGAAAGCTTAGTGGGGACCAGAGGCCATGCCAGATCATGACACACCGGATCGTTCGCAAGTCTGGAAAATTCAGGAAAATTCAACGTGGCTAAGAAAGGGAGCCTTGGTTGCAACATTTGATTCCTTTCCCTGTGGAAAGATTGATTTGAACAATATTGATTTTGGTGAAGGACATGACCTTTACCAGTGGATAATAACCTCCTCCCATATGACCCATATAAGGATGCAAGTGAACTTTTATATTAGGAATTCCTTGGGAAGTGGGATGGACATTACTAAAGTTTCCCATTTGATGGGTCATATTTCCTACAGACACCCAAGGATTCATGTATCCCCTTGACAAAGGGATTCCCAATGAGGGGTGACCCATACCAAAAGAAACATTCCCTCCTAAGGGACCACTCAAAGTATGAGGAGTATTAGTCATAAGGAACACATTTTAAGGAATAGGTGTTGTAGATTATGGGAAAAAGGATGGAATATAAGTAGTGGACCCAACATTTACATGTCCACCTCCACCCGTAAATGGGTTAGAACTAGTGTGAGGAGCCAATGAAGAGTCCAATAAATGGAGTAGAAGGATGTATGTGACCACCTCCAAACTAATATGTGGTAAAAGGGGTTGACATGCTTTGAGTCCAACACTAGGGTTACTATTAGGAACCGAGATGGATGATGGAATACTTGATGATACACTCGACATGCCAAGGTTAAAAGGATTTGAGGTAAAGGGAATGTATTGAGCCTGAGTACTCGAACCCCAAAGGAAACATCAGGTACATGATCTGAAGACCAGGTGAACTCAAAAGGATTCGTTCCTACGGTGTGAGAAGGACTAGCAGTATGAGTGCCAGTGAAATATGAATTCCTTGGGACCCACAAGGTAGATGAGCAAAGAGTACCATGGAATTCCCCTCCCAATGTAGATGAAGGGGTCGGAGGGAGCCCCGACATCTCAAAAGTAGTGCTCATCTTGAAAATTCTAATGGGTCATCTATGAGAAAGAGGGCTAGTATCACATATCCACCTCTTTTAAATAGTCTGTAAAGGATCAAAAAGTGTTAATCCTGGTAAGTGGAGAGATCAATGGAGAGCTAAAACTGGATCCGCAATGACTCTACAAATAAATACTAAAGTAACAACGATCCCTAAAGCTAACTAGCAAACACAGAGCACACCCCTAAATAAGCTAGGATGGATGCACACAAGCAAGGAATGAGAATAAATGAGCTCCCGATATGCAGAAGGTATGTACCACCTAGGAGAGGCCTAAGACTCCTAGACACTGCAAGTGGAGGTGCATGACTAATTATAGTCTCCCTCATATTCAATGCATAAAGAGACTATGTCATCCGACCCCTACCTAGTTGGGACAACCAAAAAATAACCTCTGCAAGTACCCCCTGCAGTACCTAGGAAAAGCAACTATGGTCAACTCAAAATAACCAATGCTAGGGAGGATAGTTGAAATATGGATCCACCATATGGGTAGGGTAACTAATCCCAAATCTCTAAAGCACCAAAGGTACCTCAAAATACCCCATATATGAATAGCATCTTGGAAATATCTGTGGTGTTAACTGAAGGTAGTGGAGGGCTATCCCCGCCACCAATGTGTGCGCTACCTTGTGATTGACTCTCGTGTAAGAGAAACTTCATGAGAACACAAATTATATCAAGGATTTCTCCTCTCCCTGGTCAGACACCTAACTTTTTTTGTTTTAAATTAAGTGTTATCTTTAATGACCTGTGCTTACTCAAGGGATATGGCCGCACAACTAGTGATGTTATGGCTCAATAAGAAAAGTAAATATGCACACCTAAAAACATTGCTATGTACTTGTTTTCCAAATGAAAAGATAATATGCCACTAAATGAAATCCATAAAAATGATCTTTTTCTCTTCAAACACGAATGCAATCTTTCCTATATGAAGCCTAGACTAGTTCCATTCCAAGCAAAACCAATGGAAGTGCTTCTTTTAATGCAATATGTAAAATGCAATTAAACATGCAATGATGCAAGTATTTTTGTATTTTCAAAACAAAATGAATGAGAATTCCAAGTGGAATCTCTAAACTCTCATCCCTTGCAACAAGTACAAAGACACAAGTCCAACAAGACATCAAGAATCAATGACTCATGCACTAAAAGTAAGGCAAAAAAGTGGAAAAATGACAAGAACAACTTTCCTTAAAAACCAATAAAAGGGATTTTCCAGTCATAATAAAAGTAGTCAACAGATAGTATAGGGACCCTATAAGGCTCAACAACACTCATAATCCACCCAACAACACTCCAACCAAGATATAAAGCAAGAATTGAAGTGTACATGAATGTTGAAAGAACAACAACATATGTACGCAACCTACTAAAGGGAAGTCCATGTATATACGTGAATATCAACACTATCCCTCATGTATACAAATTAAAGGGGAAAAAAGCATGTTTAAATCCAAATCACTCAAGGAAATTTCCCATAGATGATTGTACAAAGAAATGAGACACATATACTCAAAGAAACAAAGAGCAATTCGTGAGCAATTCAAGCAAAAATGCTCCCAAAAACCCCAACAACAAGGAGACATCCCCAGTGGAGTCGCCAATTTTGATATTATATTTTGGAAATAATTTCAGGTTGTAGGAGTGATCCATTCACTCTCATTTATATTGAGCTTCAAACAAATTTCTACATGATTGCATACACCAATATTCAGAATTTTGAAGAAGGAGAAAAATGTGCATCTACCATCTTAGTGGAGCAAACTCTTGGATCTGATATGAACTTTATTGGATCAGATATGATCTTATTTGGATATTATCTAATATTACTTGGTTCAATATTTTAGGTTCATGAGCCTTCAGTACTGCTTGTAGTTGTTTTCATCAATTTTGGTGTGAAGAAACAAGTACGGCAAGTCTCCTTCAAAATTGTTGTTGGGGATTTGATTTCATTCAACACTTTTGGATCTGATATGGAATTATTTGGGTCTGATATCATAATATTTAGATCTTATCTGATATTACTTGGTTCAATATTTCAGGTTCATGAGCTTTCAGTACTGCTTGTAGCTGGTTTCATCAATTTTGGTGTGACAAATCAAGTACCGCAAGTCTCCTTCAAAATTGCTGTTGTGGATTTGATTTCACTTCAGAGTTTTGGATATGATATGAACCTATTTGGATCTGATTTATTTTCTGATCTAATAATATTTGGTTCATGCTTTAAGATTCAAGAGCTTACAGTATTGCTTGTAACATGTTTCATCAATTTTGGTGTGACAAATCAAACACGGCAAGTCTCCTTCAATTTTGCTGCCGAGGATTCAATGTTAGTTTTCTCTTATGAGATTGATGATATTAGATTTTGTGAATGATTAGATATTTATGAAGCTATATCAAATTATGTAGCTCAAGCATTCACTCTCCATAGTCCCAAGGCTTTTCTACCTTTGGTCACATGCTCATCTCCGCACAGAACTAGTAAAGAGGAAGACATTCTGCTTCCGGCTATACACTTGCTCCTAACACTTGGGGCTGATTTTACCACTCATGGTTTCTTGTTCAAGGCTGCAATATATCAATTGCTTGGGTTTTCCTCACATGGTTTGAATTCTCAAGCACCTTTGCTCTCTCTTCAGATGATTTCAACTGCTCTACATGGGTCTAGTTTTCACCATGTAACTGTTTATATTTCTGATTCAGTTGAGTGCATTGTTCTTCTTCCAAAGAGGAAGATTCCTCCAAAAATAAGCACTTTGTTTGGATTCATGGGTTCACTTGCACAGAACCAAGATATTGCTGCTGCAAAGTGCTGCAAATAGTAGCAAAATTTTTCACAAGTTTTTTCAAAATTTGTATTCCTGCTTATTTTGAGGGGGGGGGGGGGGTTCCCATCAGGTTTTCCCCTATTTCCTCGGTTGTATTAAGTAGCATTCTATCTTTTAGATTGTATTTGGGTGACCTATGGACTTTTTACCAGGGCCCACAGTTTTCCAAGTTAGAATTCAAGGGGGTGTTAGGATTATTAATCCTCCCTTGACCATATTTCCTATTAGATTATTTAGCCTAACTTAGGAACCTTAATTGATTAATTGGGTCCACTAGTACCATTTGGTCCACTTGGCCTAATGGGGCCACATGTACTAGTCATTGGAGTGTGGGGAACATTGCTAGAGGTTAACTGCCACTTACTGCATGTGCATGCATCAGTTTGGGTACCTCCTAGACCAATCCCTACATTTTAGGAGCCACTGGGAGTCTCGACACCAACCTAATTTAGTTAGTTGGAGTTAGTACTAGTTAGTCTCAGTTAGCCCCCAATTACTTTCAATTAGTTCACAATCAGGTAGGTAGCGCAAGCTTTGCATGGATAATGCATGGCTGCATGTGGAGTAGGTGCCTTTTCCCACCTACCACACTCAATTACACTGAGTTAACTAGTTGTCACTGATTGTTTGAGTTGTTGGACATCTGGGAGTTGATTTGTTGGACTTTGACATTGATTGAGACACCATGAGTTAGATGGTCAGTTAGCTACAGTCAGATCCAATGGATAGATTCGAGTTACATGTCATGCATTCAAATTCTTTTCCTATGTAAACTATTGTAACACCAGATTTTATTATTGGTTATGATACTGTAAATTCCTGAGCAATACTTGTCCATTTCCTGTGTGGTTTGTTTTGTTCAGTTTCTATCTTAATTATCCATTTGCTGCAAAAATTATTAGAACTATCTTCTTGAAGATCTAAATGGCATTCAAATTCTAATAGATGATGGTATTAGTCCTTCTTGTGTTGCAATTCTTTCTACTTGGGCGATGAAATTTTCGGTCCATACAATCAGTACTACTTACTTCCATTCCATTTAAATTCCATGTATTGTTTTTGTACGATAGTAGAGTAAGTCCCTATTGATGCTAACCAGTTAGCACCTAATACCATGTCTATATCTTTGAGTGGCAAGGAAATACATTGAGTTGTAGGTGTAAGTTTTGTATCTTCAATGACACCTTATGACATTTTCCCACTTCTATGATGTTTTGATCAACAATAGTTGAGGATTCAAGTGCTTTTGCAGGGAATACAAAAATATTAAGTTATTTTTCCTTGTTTATGTCAATCAAATTATGTCTACTTCCAGAATCAACCAAAATTGTGATGTCCTTATTCTTAATTGCCCCACTAAGATGCAATCTCTATGGTCATGACTTCCTTGATTCTGTTACTCAGAATAGGGATTTTTCATCTTTAAGTTTATCGCAACTTCTCAACTGGGGTGGGATATATCTCTTTGTGATTGATTGGATTTCCTTATGTTGGACGTGATTTGTCTTAGGTGTCTCTTACTCTTTTTTCTTACAAGCTTGTTGAATACATGTAATAGTCACAACTGATACTTTAGACGAGCTTGTGTCTGCATCAAAATTAGACTTATCTTCCTCTCTTGATACATGTAATTATTTGCCATTTATTATTTTGCAATGTAATGTGTGATTCGATTTTCATTTATGGCTTGGGATTCAGTCTTCTTCACACCGAATACAAGTATTTTTTTTTCTTTTTTTTTTTCTTCTGTCACTCTTGAAATGATTGGTTGATGTTTTTGAATCCGTTTCGACCTCATTGTCATATGACTGAGATATGTTGCACTGATGACCAGGTGACCATATATATTCACAATATCTACATTGTGTCTCTTCTTGTCGCAAATATCTTGTCAAGGTTCCCCTGTCTTGATATTTAAACTTCTCCTCAATATTTTTTGCTTTACACCTGGCCTTATCTAGTTTGGATACATTATGCAATTATAATTCTTCTCTTATGTATGGTTTAAGACTAGAGACATATGTCTAGAGTCATTGACCATCTATTAATTTTGGTACTCTCATCACTAAGGCTTCCCATTCATATGTGTATTCTTCCACGTTGCCTTTTTGCTATAACCTAGTGATTTTGGTAAAAAACCATTCTCTATCACATCTTCAAATTATCTGAAAAAATCATGTTTGAATGTGTCCCAGCTATAAGCACATACGTTTGTCATATTCTTCCACCATATGTACCAATTATATGCCTGGAATTTGAGTTGCATGGAGGCGTATTTAACCTTTTCATCATTAGATAAAATCTTGTGAATGCAAAATAATTCCTCCACTTTATTGATCCACGTGACACTTTGTTTTGTCTCGCCATCGAATTTGGGTAAATCCAATTTAGGTTTCATCGGATAGACCCCATCAACTGCATTGTAATCTAGTATAATTTTTGATGATTGTAATCCTATGATCTTCTGGGATTCCCATTTTGAAATAATTTGATTGATGGTTATTGGTATCGGCTTAATTGTGACAATAGTGGTCTCTCTTCAATGAATCAACATTTTTAGAGGCGTCTCTATCTTTGAAGAATTGCATGATTTTATTTAGCCCTTATTCGAAGGATGTCTTCATTTCATCTCGTGCCTTCCTCATTTTCCATGAGATTTCTCCAACAACTTCTTGCACATGCCATAATAGCTCTTATTTTCCTTCTCCTAATTCTTCTTTAAGTTTGTCTAGTCTGGAGTTTAGACCTTCAAGAATTTCTAAATTTTGAACTTAGTTTTTTTCTACTTACTCTATTCGATCCTTTATTACTGCCATGGATCTAGTGCACGTCGAATTTGTTTTCTCTTTTTTTTCCAAGGATTGAATCTAACAATCAATGATTATTATATTTAATAATAATATATATTGTTATTATAATGTCAACGTTTTTCTTTTAAAAAGCTTACTATATATATATATATATATATTGGAATTGTAATATTAATAATATTGTTAAATAATATTAATATTACTTTTTTGGGGGGTTTTGTTTAAACAATGGAGGGAAAATACAAGCAAGGAGGTTGGAGGATAAATACTATTAAAGGGAGGAGTGTGTGGGGGATGTAAATGTGATAGAGGGGAGGATGTAGCAAGAGGGGAGATGAGCACGGGAGGAAGGGAGGATGAGGAAGGGAGGGCTCATAGGTAGAAGGAGTCGAGCTGGAGAGGGAGATAGGGGAATGAATAGGGCATCGTGGGAAATAGGTGGCGATGGGAAGCGTGAAGGGAAGAAGAGGTCGTGATAGATGGGAGGAGAAAGGAATGGGGAGTGAGAGCAACAAAAGGAGGGATTGTGTTGGTTTAGAAAGAGGTAGACCAGTACGTAGGAATGCATGGCGGGTTGGAGAGACAATAGCGTGGAACAACTATGGAATGGATGCAGTGTGGGGAAGTGGTAGTGGAAATGTGAGCCGCACGGAGGAGAGAGTGCATAGGGAACATATATGGATGGGATAAGTGTATAGTGATATGATTGAGGAAATACTGTGAGGTCCCGAGGAGCTTATTCGACTCCGATACCAACGAAGCAACTTGAATCCAGAGTTTAAGAAGAAAACATGTTTTTGAATATGAATTATTGAAGAATGCTGATGAAAACAAGAAGAAAACATGTTTCTGAATATGAATTATTGAAGAATGATGATGAAAATTACAAGGTTATCCCGCTTAAATACAACTGGGGCTTTACATATTGAAAGCTCTTGTCCTCTTGGTTATGAAATTCTATATTTATGATTATTATTAATTATTAATTATTACATAATTGTTATTAATATTTTTATTTTTTTATTTACGTAACAATATGTCATATGAACTTTTTTTCGAACGGATTACCTTCATGCTTGCGTGCTAGGGCATCGCTCCAAGGTTTAGAGGCACGCGTTGCAGCCCCCATGGCTGATCCTGGGGGAGGGGATCCCCCTCCCTCCTCGCCGTTTTCGATGGTTGAAGCATTTTGAAGGCTCATCAGTCCCTCCGGGGAAAAACCTTCGACCCCTGCTATTCCAAAATTCATAAAAAAACTTGACGCAATACCTGAAATCGCCCTACCAGAAGAGAAGGTCATCAAAACAGCCCTGGCCTTGGTAGATCGAGGGTTGGTTGGCCAGTTTATGGGTTTATGGCCATCAACAAGAACAACAGACGACTGGATTCAACGGAACTGGAGGCCTCTGCTGAAACACAGCATGACTTGCTACCCAGTGGGAAGGGGTTTTCACATCTTCGAATTCATCTCCAAAGAAGACCGCGATCTAATCTTCAGAAGCGACGCTTATTTCATGGGTTCTCAAGGTTTATACCTCAATCAATGGACTCCTGACTTCGACCCAAATGTGGATGTTCCAAAAGAGGTTCATGTCTGGGTTCGCCTCCCAAATCTTCCAATCCACTGTTGGAACACTGATGCGCTCGGAAACAATTGGAAACGGCCTGGGTAGATACATCGACAAAGCAGATCCAAAGGGGCAATACACCTGTGCCAAGGTCTGTGTTGAGGTCGATCTTGAAGTAGGACTTCTAGAAGCAATCAAACTATCCATTGGATCCTGGCAACACTATTAAAAACTGGACTATGAGCAGCTGCCTTTCAAATGCAGGCACTGTCATGAGCACGGTCATTTCCAAAGGAACTGTCCCAAATCCCAACCTCAGGAGGAGAACGAAGGCTGGAAAAAAGTCAATAAAGGCAAATCAGCACCCAAAAATCAAGAAAAAAGAACGGCAAATACTGTGCAAATACCTGATCCAAAAGAATCTACCAAAGGCAAAGAACCAGTAGTGGGGAAATCAACAGCAGATCCAAACATGACCTCCACATTGAATAAGGCAATCACTCATCAAGACCCAGTAATAGAAGTAGGTGTCTTGGAAAATAATACAGAGCATGCTTCCGTAGAAGCCCTAGAGCCTCGAGAAATACCCCAAGGAGCTAATGAGGAAGAATCACCTCAAGCCCAAGAAGAAACACAGCCAACAGAATCCCCTAGAGGCCGGTCCAATCCTGAGGCGAAACATGCAAATTCTAAAGATCTGGATTATGAACCCACCAATCTGGACTCTGATCCGGGAGGGTTCACTGATGAAGACGCCTCTGAAACTAGCAGCTCTCACGCAACCCCAATTCAGTCCTCTAGAGGCCGCAAATCAAAGAAAAAGCATAGAGAAGAGAAAACTCGCCGAGACATAAACAAAGGTACACAGAAAACCATCAATTTGATGATAAACACCAGATCAAAGCAAGGCTTGGCTCCCAAAGGGGCCACCACCCCAAAGAAAGTTTAAATGCGATACGTATCCTAGAACTGCAGAGGTCTAGGATCCAAAGCCAAAGAAGAAGCCCTGAAAGATATCATAAGAATTAACAAGCCTGACAACCTGTTTGTTCAGGAGATGAAATTGGAGGATTCAACCCTCTACCAAGCTGGAAATACGTTCTGGAAAAAAGGACCTGGGAAAGCAATCAGCTCAAGAGGAGCCTCGGGAGGAATAGCTACCTTCTGGGATGCATCCAAATTTGATCTTCCCGCCGATTACTGCAGCATGCACTGGATCTATACCAACCTCTGCCATAAAGACTCCGGTCTACAAGTAAGTCTTTTTAACTTATACATTCCAAATCTCCTCTCTGAAAAAACTCACTGTTGGGATTCATTGGAATCCTTCCTTATCATGCACAATCCTAGAAACATTATTTTAGTAGGGGACCTCAATGTTACGCTCTCAGCTGATGAAAAGAAAGGAGGCTCCCCAATAAGAGACCAATCCAGAGATTGGCTAGAGGACATTATCCTAGGATGTGACCTCATTGACATTAAGCCCTCTATTGGAAAATTCACTTGGACAAACAAAAGACTGGGCCCCGGTCACATAGCGGCTCGCTTAGACAGATTTCTTGTCCATTCAAACTTCCTCACCACATGTTTGCTGTCCTCTTCCAAAATCCTCCCTAACTGTATCTCGGATCATAAACCCATCCTTCTGGAGCTTTCTCTTGAACCAAACTTGGGCCCAATTCCCTTCCGATTCAGCCCTCTCTGGATCCTCCAAGAGGACTTTCTCCAAGTAGTTTCTGACTCCTGGTCCATCCCAATCCCTGGATCCCCCACCTACTCCTGGGAACAGAAAATTAAAAGGCTGAAAAAGGACCTTAAATCCTGGGCCAAAAGCATCAAATCACCCTCTTCGTGCAGAATTGAAGCTCAAAAAGCACTTGAAAATCACTAGCTAGCCATGGATTCTATCACTATCTCCCCTCAGATCCAAGCAATTGAAACAGACCTCCAGAAACTTTTCTACCAAGCCAACAGAGTAGAAGAGGAACACTTACGCCAAAAGTCTAGGAGCATGTGGCTAGAAAGTGGTGACAAAAACACCTCTTATTTCCATAAGCAAGCGGAGGCCCGGAAAAATTACAAGGTTGTCACGGAGATTAACTATCAAGGTTCATTGGTAAAAAAATTTGAGGATATTAAAAAGGCTACTTTCAACACCTTCAAAGACCTTTTCATTGCTCCAGCTGAAGACCCTCTTAACCCCCTTGACCATCCCTTTGATCTTATCCCCAACCTCATCCAAGATGCAGATAACCTCTTCCTAACAGCCCCTATTACAATGAAGGAGCTCAAAATAGCCCTGTTCCGAATGAAATCTGATAGTGCACCGGGGCCAGATGGCTTCATAGCAAGATTCTATACCTCCTGCTGGGACACGATAAAGCTAGACCTTCTCAGAATGGTAAGACATACTCAAACCACCAACAAGCTGGGTGGGAGCACAGACTCAGCTTTCCTAACTCTGATCCCAAAAGAAAAAGGGGCCATCCATTTCTCCAGATTCAGGCCCATCTCTCTTTGCAACCTGAGCTACAAAATTGTAACCAAAATAATTGCAAATAGACTCAAAAAATTGCTGCCCCGAATAATCCTGGAAAACCAAGGAGGTTTCATCAAAGGTCGCAAGATTTAGGATAACATTATGCTGGTCCAAGAAGCCATTCATTCCAGCCACCAAATCAAAGAAGAGGGGATGGTGATAAAACTTGACCTGGCCAATGCATTTGACAAGGTAAGACATGATTTTCTGTTCCTAGTCATGAAGAAACTTGGCTTTTTTGCTTCCTTAGTAAACTGGGTCCAAGGCTGCATAAGTTCACCCTGGATTGCCCCTCTCGTCAATGGCCGTTCCACTGATTTCTTCCAAGCCTCCCGGGGATTAAGACAAGGCTGCACCCTCTCCCCTCTGCTTTATGCTATTCAAGCTTCTGTTCTCAGCTTCCAACTGATTGAAGCCCAGCAAAGGAATGTTCTTCCAGGTCTCCAAATGGCAGCAAATGTAAAAAATATTAACCATGCGCAATTTGCGGATGATACTTTGTTAATGGGAGGAGCCAGCACCCAAGCAGCCAGACATTTCAATCAAGAGCTGGCCATTTACAAACAAGTCTCAGGCAGCATGATTAATCTCCAAAAAATCAAGATCTATGGTTGGAATTGCACCGTTAGAGACTTGGGCGCGATAGCCAGAATTTTAGGAATGGAAGCGGTCCATGATTGGGATTCCATCATGTATCTCGGTGTGCCAATCTCCAAAGGAACTCCGAAAGCTAATCAATGGAACCCCATCCTAGATAAATTCAAAAGTCGAATCCAAAACTAGGGATCCAATTGGCTAAACCAGGCAGGGAAGACCGTGCTACTCAAATCGGTTTTGATAAGTATCCCGATCTACCAAAACGCCATCCTATCTGCTCCCATATCCATCATCAGGAAAATGGAAGGTCTAATAAGAAAATTTCTCTAGGAAGGAGGTAAAGGAAATCTTCACAGAATCCATCTGGTAAGCTGGGAAAAAATCCAAAAGCCCTACAAGGAAGGAGGCCTGCAAATCAGAAGCCTAGCCAGACAAAACTTGGCCATGGGAGCGAAAATTCTATGGAGTCTAGTCTCAGGCCGCGAAAGCTGGAGCAAAAAATTCATAAGGAAAAAGTACTTTCCAGGGTCAAGATTAAGATGTCTAGACAAGCCAGTCCAATGCAAGAAAGGCTCCCCAATCTTCAGTCTCTGTATTAAGGCTAAAGAGCACTTTACAAATCTCCTTTATTGGATCCCAGGGAATGGGAAAAAAATAAACCTCTGGGAGGACTCCATTTTGGGAGATCAACCTCTAGGACAGATCTCAGAAATTGGGAATTTAAAAGGCTGGTTGCAGCTCAGAAACAAAGAAACTCTCTGGGATATCTCCAGCTGGGAGGAAGAAGGGGATCAAGCCTGGAAAGAATGGAACCTCGGCAATGTCCCCCTGGAACTAAAAGATGAAGCTGATCTTTTAATTCATCTCCTTCAAGGTAAAACGCCTTTGACATAGGCCTCCAAAGACATAAGAGGCTGGGGTCAGCTCTCAGGTTGTTATATCGTCGCAGAAGGGTACAGATCTCTTCAAACCATGTATTATGCAGCCCCTAATCCGGCAAAATGGAACTTCATCTGGACCTTTCTCTTTATCCCCAAAATTGACCACTTTTGTTTGGATTTCAGCTCACCACAGCATCCTCACAGGTGAAAATCTCAAAAGAAGAGGAATGGAAGGCCCCTCATGGTGCCCCTTGTGCCGCTCTGAAGAAGAAACAATAAATCACCTGCTTCTAACCTGCCCCTATACCGTGGAAGTTTGGAATCTGGTGCTCAATCTAAGCCATGTTACTATAAACATCCCTGGAAACTTAACCGACCTGTTTTCCAACTGGATAAGAAACTCTCCTTTTGATCTTCAAAAGAAAAACCTCCTCAAGACAATTTGGATGTGGATTCCCAAAGTAATATGCTGGAAAATCTGGCTTGAGCGGAACAAACGCATTTTCAGAGATGAGGTAAGTCCCAGTACCAAGGTGGTAACCAAATGCAAAGCTTTAATAGGTGAAGTTGCTAAATCCGGAAGATCTCTTTCGAACTCCAGAACTCTAAATCCCCTCGAATCAAGTTGGTTGACAAATTTCTCTCTCAAATACTACCCCCCGTCCAAGGCAATCACAACCCATGAGAGATGGGAAGTCCGTCTGGATGAACACGAATTCCTAAAATGGAGAGCTTTGCTAAATGAATGCAGCCTCTTCTTCGATGGGGCCTCCAAAGGAAACCCAGGTCAAGCTGGAGCAGGGGGGATCCTTCTCAATGCAGAGAATGTAATCCTTTCTTCTTACGCCTAGGGATTAGTTCTGGACTCAAACAACAAGGCTGAAGCATTAGCTCTCTGGCAAGGTCTAAAGCAGGCCCAAATTAACAACATTTCTGAGCTCACAGTATTCAGAGATTCAAAGATCATCATCCAAGCGTTGGTCCTAAAGAAGCTCTCTCTCCATCTCAACATCTCAAGGATCCTTCACAAAATCAACATGATCGCCTCTAAATTCCGGAAAATCCGTTTCTTTCATGTTTTACGGGACCTCAATGGTCAAGCTGACGCTGAAGCAAACAGAGCCGTTCTCCTGGGCAGGAGCATCATTTCTGTAGATGACAGAGAATCATTCTGCAATATTCCATAAGTCAGGCAGGCTATCTAAGTGGAATATCCTCTGGTCAACAGTGAGATACTTGTGTCAGAATTTCTCTATTGTCAAGCACGTTCTCCTCGCGTATAAGATTCCCCTAGACCATCCCATAGTCATCAGTGACATCTTGGGACATGCTAGCATCGGTGGGATCTTCTTCTGGCAAACAAGCAAGTGGAGGAGCGACTTGAAGAATAACAGTAAGCCCTTGACATCCTCATGGCAAATTCGTAGAAGCAAGGAGACCTGCTGCGACCAAACGTGGAAGACGATATCAACTAGAAGAAAACTCTCAACGCAGAGCTCCGGAAACTCTAAGAGAAGATCAAAGACTCAAGAGGTGGATGGGAATACATCCAGAAGGTGGCCTACATACAGTTCAAAGACAAAGAAAACACTACAGGAGATATTGGGAACATAATCGCCAAGCTGGAAGCGTCTGCCAAATTCATGGAGAACACCAACATCATTTATTCCCATCCCCTCGTCCCTCTACTTCCCAACTCGCTGTCAAAGGATCAGCTGTCTATTTTGGAAAACTCTCTGTCACCTTGTTAGTCTATGTTTGCGTTCTATCCCTGGAACCTACGAGCTTACCAAGCCCAAGATTTCTGACTCCCCAGGCGAAGCTCTCTATGTAATAAAGCACCAGGTGGCTGATTCACCGAACACTAATTAATCTTCCCTCTATTATGGTCTAAAAAAAACAATGTCATATGAATGTAAATGATAAGAATGAAAATAAATGTCCATACGTCAGCTAGAAGTTCAAAGAAGTCTGTCATTCAACTTCTAATCCAATGCTTGAAACCTACAACTTTCCCTAAACAACAAATTTATCCAAGCATATAATATATTTATGAAATGTTAGCACCTACTCTAGCATAATCCATTTAACACGTAATAAGCAAATATACCCATGGAAATAAATATAATATTTGCACATGAAATTGGACTAGAAAAGAGCATTTCTATTAATTTAAGATAGAGCTACAAAGTGACAACCTATATCGGCAACTTGTCCGAACCAAGAAACCAAGTTCCTCCACCACTTCAATCCTCCATGCAAAAGGAAAGCTCACAAAGACAATGGAGAGCTTGGGATATGAACATAAATAGTTCTATCAACGAGGATAAAGGGACACAAACTCAAGCATATGTCAATGGGGAAAAATATCGCTATAATTTCCTTACTCTCAAAGTTTCTCTTCCTACAATGCTTCACAATGGCTCAATATATAGCCCTCAAATGGGAAATTGAGGGTCGAATCAATGTGTTTTTCATCATATGGAAGGTCAAGAATCGTAACCAACGTGACTTGGCATGGAAAATCCAAAATATTTTAATTTTGAGTGCAAAAACTGATGTACGCAGGCTATAATGATGCAACTTGTGTATAAGCGGGATGCATAGTTGTTCACCCGCGTGTATCTTCAAAACTGAATTTTTTAGGGTTACAATGAAGCATCAGGAATACAGTAAGTAAGGGGGTATAATGAATCTGCATAGGGACAGGGGAATTCCATCAACGCATGATGCATAAGGTGTTGCAAATCATGCTATAACAAGGGGAAAAAAAGAGATGGCAAGCCCTCTGTTAGATCTCAAGGCGAGATGATTTTAAGAAACACCAACCCTACCACTCCCAACACATATTATACACATAAAATTGATCAATAATACACTAATGTAGAATAAAAGAATTGGAGAACAGTAACCGAATGATTGGCCAAATTGATCATTAACACATTAATGTTAAAATATGATAAAAACTAGCAAATACTATAACGACATGTTTGAAGAATACCTTGATCCTTGTAATTTGCATACACTTCACTTAGATCTTTATAGTTAGAGATTGTCAACCCACTGCATTAAGCTAAAAATAATAGATTCTTGAAATATTCCCAAATTAGTCCAATTTATAAATCGGTAGAACTACACTAACAAAACAAATAACCCAAGATAATGTATGAAGCCCAGAAGATTATTTTGTTCTTCGAACATTTTTTTTAAATAAATCATATAAAAAATATGATTAAACAAAATTGCAAGCCCTTTATCTTATGTTTATAAGTTTACCACATTTCAAACGAAAGACCTTCACTTGATTATGTGAATGAAAGGATGTGTAACAACCAAAGTCTCATGAAGAGGAGATAGTGGGATGTTGATCCCTAAATTGTGGCTCAATCTTGTTAATCCATAAATTTTGTACCAATCCTTGCTAAATTGGGCACTTTATATTAGTATTGTTATATTATTGGGGTCGACTTGAGTGCATTAGGGTAATTGTGCCTCTTTGTCTCCTATATATATCAAGGATACATTTTCATTTGAATAAGCTTATCTTTTGTATTCAATACATTGTATAAGAAGGTTTCCCCCTCGAATAGGCTCACTATTCATCTCTTGTCTTCATTATTAAGGTGTAGATTACTATGTATATTTATGCTCTGTTGGAGAATTTGTTGTATAACATTTGGTATTAGAGCTTAGACACCTCCAAAACTAGCATCTTGGAATTTTTGCTACAATTTTTTTTCTACGAAGTTTCAAGTAGCAAAAAATGACGGGATGCAGAGGATAAACTGAAGTACTCATGGTAAAATTTACAGATCTTGGTTCGCTATACTTTTTAAGATATACTATGTGGAAATTAGAGTTTTTGACTAGTCTAAAAACACGCGTCCTTGGAAAAACTATAATTAATGGAGCATGCGAGATCCAAATTGAGTAACACCTATTGCATAAAAAATAATATGGACCATAATATATATGGTAACAATTTCATAATCATATCCAAAAAGTTCTACACATGGCAAGCAATACACTTTTGCTCTTCTGAAAGGGACAAAAATAACAAGTGTTGGTAAAATTGCCATAACTTTTTATTGGAACAACAGAATTAGATCATACCCATGGCATTGAAGAGAACCCATATCAAGATAATATCGCAAAATGTTTATGAATTAGAGGGGTTGAAATTTCAGAGTTACCTCAGTTGCAAGGTTGGCTAGCAAAGAAATCTCTAAATCAAGGTTTGAAAAATGTACGCCATTTTAAATTTGAATGACTTTCAGTAGAGGGATTTGTTTTGGGTGAGCTTAAAGGTGTGATGAAGATTGTATATATCTATTTTTATTGTTCCACATGGAGCCAAAATGTGGTGGAAATGTTCACACTCCAATCAAATCACCAAAGGATTCATCCCTGACCGACAATGAAAGTGAATACCTATCTTTTCGAGTGTCCAAGTTGGAATATCTTATTAAAGGGAGTATGAGAATGATTGATTTAGTTAATGTAGAGAATAATATGGAGGAAAGGATGGGACATATGGAGAGTAATATGATGGGACATATGGATATTAATGCGAAGTAAAATATGGAAAGGATTTCTAAACACATACAAAATAAAAAGGAAATTTTTCCTGAAGGTGATGATGTGTCCCAGGGTACTCAAGAAGATAAAGATAGTGTCCACGTTGAGAAACCTTCCATTAATAAGCATACTACAATAGGATTTTATTATAATAATGGAAGTAAACAAGGATGGTTTCGAAGGGGTATAAAAATCCCCAAGATTTACATGAGGAAGTTTGAGGGAAAGGACCCCATAACATGGATATTCCAGGTGGAGCAATTACGTGATATACACTAGGTGCCAAATCTACAAAAGTTAATAAACAAATATTTATATTTAGAACCTGAGCAGTTTGTGTGGAACCAATGGATTTGTGAATTCAAAAAGAGCTCCATTATCTCTTAGTCCATATTTACAAAAGAATTGATATCATATCATGATGATTTTAAGAGCAAATCCTTATTTACCCAATTGATAAATCCAAGGCAGAAAGGTCTAGTAATTGAGCACATTCAACAATTTCCAAAATTGAATCTCAGAGTGGAGGGCAGACTAGATGATAAATTGTTGGATCTCTTTATTGGAACCTTGAAGGATAACATTCAACATAAGGTGTCTCTTCGAACCAACATACTTAGAGAATTATTTCATGTTGGCAAGAAAGGTTGAAAGTAAAAACATGGTGATGCCTACTGAAAGGACCACCTATAACACCTATAGAGAGAATAATGTTCCTTCTTCTAACCCGCCTAAACCTACAAGGTTTACACCTCAACAAATGGATGAAAGAAGAGAAAAAGTCCTATTCTTTAATTATGAAAATAAATAAAGCAAAGGACATTAGTGTGGCAAGAAGAAATTATTCTACATAGATTGCGAAGAGGAAGTAGAAAAAGAACAAAAACCATCTCAAGACGAAAAAATATAACAAATTACTCTCAACATATCTTGTCATTATTTGGATGGAATTAGGACTCCTCAAACTCTCAAGATCGAAGGATATATCAAAAGAAAAAGGGAACAAGTGTTGATTGATTTTGGTAGTAGTCATAATTCTATTCACTGTAAATTAGCCAAAGTTCTCAATTGCTTTATATATCTGGCACCAGAGTTCCAAGTAATTATTTCATATAGAGAAACTATCAATTGCTTAACGAAATTCCATAATATCAATCTTGCTATGGGGGAATATGTATTGAATAGTCCAATGATTTTTATCCCAATGGATGGTGTTGATATTGTCTTAGGGGTTCAATGGCTACAATCATTGGGAACAATGGCTTTTAATTTTTAATAATTTTTCATGAAATCTTCGTGAGAAGGAAAATTATTGAGTTAAAGGATATCACAAGGAAACCAAGCAAGGTGATAAGATCTAATGTAATGGCAAAATTGTTGAAAAAGGGACATCAGTGTGTGATTTCATAATTATGCTCACTAGAGGTTCAAACATATAAGCCTCCTATTCCTCTAAATATCCAAAGGGTCATTGATAAGCATTCCAAGGTATTTGAATATATTCTAAAAGGTATTCCACCTCACAAAATGGCATTGGTGGTGTTCTAATGCAATAAGGAAGGTCCTTGTCTTTTGAAAGTTGGCCAATTAGGGGAAAGAACTTACACAAACCCATTTATGAGAAGGAAATGTTGGAAATACTACATGCACTTAAGCAATGGCATCCTTACCTAATAGGTAGTCACTTCAAGGTGAAAACAATTCATGCTAGTCTTAAATATTTCTTGAAACGTAGACTATCTACATAAGAGCAAAAAAAATGGGTAACCAAGATGTTGGGACATGACAATGAAATCATGTATAAAAAATGAAAACGAAATATGGTGGAAAATGCACTCTCAAGAAAAGGTGAGGATGTTGAGGCATTACTTTGTGCTATTTCTATTATACAACCCAATTGGATAGTAAAAGAAAGGAAGAATGGAAGAATGACCTATCACTATGTATGTTCATTCAAAATATACAAAAGGATCCCAGTGTATCAGATACTTTTGTGTATAGAAATGATTCACTATGGTATAAGTATCATTTATATATATAAGAACTCCCAACTCAAACAAAATGTCCTTTTGGAATTACACACATATCCTATAGGAGGGCACTCAAGATTCCTAAAAACCTATGATAGGGTCAAGAAGGAATTTTTATGGGAAGGTCTTAAATTTGATGTTTAAAGGTTCATGGCATACTGCTTGGTTTTCCAACAAAACAAAGTTGAAACGATTAATACCCTAGGTCTTTTACAACCATTAGACATAACTTGTCAGTGATAGGATGAAATACCAATGCATTTTATCACAAGTCTACCCAAGTCAGAAGGGAGAATGATATTATGGTGTTTGTTGATAGACTCACCAAGTATGCACACTTTTGTGGACGCTCTCACCCTTTTAGTGAAGGTACAATAGCTACAACATTCATGGAAACAATTCAAAAGCTACATTGAAACCCAAAGATTATTGTAAGTGATAGAGATCACAATTCACTAGAAAATTTTGGACTTTATTATTTTCTTGTTTGGGTACCTAGTTGGATCACAATTCATCTTATCATCCTAGATTCGATGAGAAAGTTGACATAGTGAACAAATGTTTGGAAGGATATATTCTCTACTTTGCATCTAATAAACAAACACTATGGGTGAAATGATTATCTTTGGCAGAATGGTGGTACAATACTTCCTTCCATAAGTCATAAAAAATGTCCCATTTTATGGCACTTTATGGGTACCGACCTCCATCTATTAGATTTACCTTGAAAGGAAAATCTAAAGTTCAAGCTATGGAATATCACCTCAAGCACCAACAAGAAGTTCTCCAAATATTGAAAGACAACTTGGTTATATCAAAAAATAGGATGAAACAAGCATATAAACATCACAATGAAAGGATTTTGAAGAAGGGGATTGAGTATTTTTTAGGGTACAACCTCACAAATAGATGTCCCTCAAGAAACTAAATAAATGAAATAATTAGCACCCAAGTACTATGGTCCTTATAAATCTTTGTAGAATATTGGTATTGTGGATTTCAAGTTGGGGATCCCTTCATCCTCGAGGGTACACCCAGTTTTTCATGTTTCTTTCTCAAAGAAGGTAATAGGAGACCAGATCCCAATTCAAGCTATATTGTCAGACCTTGATGAAGAAGGAAAATTAATATTGAAACTTGAACAAATCACTGAAACAAGGACCAAAAAACTATGAAATCGGGCTATTACTGAGTGCCTCATCAAGTGGAAGAACTCACCAGTAGAATATTTGTCATGGGAAGATGAGTTGTTCATATAGAAGCATTCAAAACTAACCATACATTGAGGACAACACTTGTTTGAAGGGGAGGGGTCTGTTAAGCCCTAAATTATGGCTCAACCCCCCTAAATTTGTCACTTTATATTAGTATTGTTATATTATTGATGTTGGCTTGAGTCCATTAGGGTAGTTTTACTTCTTTATCCCCTATATATATCAAGGAGAAATTTTAAATTGAATCATCTTGTCTTGTATTATTGTGTATTCAATACATTTTATAAGGAGGTTTCCCCCTCGAAGAGGCTTCTATTCATATATTTTATTCATTATTAAGGTGTGGATTACTCTTTCTTGTATAGTTATGCTCACTTGGGGAATTTGTTGCATAACATGGGATGAGTGCATACCCTGGCATAAATTGCTACTACCTACATGCCCATTGTCTTTGTGAGAGTAGTGGATTCCAATTTGTAGTTGAACCAGGTTCGATTCGATCCCATGAAAAAATGCTTCAGCGGTTGGAAGACAAAACACATGCAAATATATGTTGAGAATGGCGATGTTGTTGAAAGTGAGAAAGGGCTCCTCCAAGATAACCACAAAGTACACCACCCACTCAACTCCTAATGTTTACCACATTCAACCATCATGCTTTCAAGTGATTTCAAGAGCTCGTGCAAGAGATTGCAGGAAACGATTTTGAACCCTCTGCAAATCCCCCTCCTATTGCCTCCAACAACCGCTTGAAGAAATTCTCTCTACCTCCACTCAACCCTCCACTACTACATTTTGATCCAAAATCCGACGGTTACTTCCGACGGCGCGTGGATTTTTTCTTTTAAACCTACCAAAAATCACAAAGTTAATTTTTTTTTTTAAAATTGTGGTCATAAGCGTCGCTTAAGCGACGGCTAGGCTCATAAGCATCGCTTAAGCGACGGCTAGCCTAGCAAGCATCGCTTAAGAGACGGTGCATCAGAAGGCATAATTTAAGTTTTTAGGCTTGTTACCCAAGACAACAATGCCATTAGTGTTTCTAGGAGACCATGGGTGTGTGATATTGCACTCTAGA